>OX638135.1:60551143-60866758 GCA_951804985.1 Dryomyza anilis
TACGCTTTGTAGCAAATATTCAAACATCCCACACACAAAAAAGTAATAGCTTGGCGTGCAGTTGTTTCAACGAATATTCATTTGCATCTTCCAAATATAGTCAGCCTCAACTGATACTCATTTGTAGTAAACAATAGTATAAAGTGTAACCAACTATTAGCAAATTAAACAAACTTTTTATTCATTTTCATTTTTTTTATTTCCATTGCTATGGCAACTAAATTCAAAACGAGACATAACCGATATTTAGTTGACTTAACAGATATTGAATTATATTGACTAAATAATATAACATTAAGTTGTAGCAGGAGGAAAGACATCTTTTTAGGCGCAAGAAAAGAGAATTAGAAAGACGCGAGTGTGAAGATATTGAGATACATGGCGACAGGAACGAGGCTCGAAAATTCTTTTAGAAGATAAGACGCATGACCGGAGGTTTAAAGACCGGACCCTCTTGCCAACACCGATGAGCGAGCTTTAGGAGCGTTCAAGAGAAAGATTCTTCGGAAAATCTATGGCCCAATATGCGTTGAAAACGAGTACAGAATCAGATGGAACGACGAGCTGTATGAGCTCTACGCCGACATTGACATAGTCAGACGCATTAAGATCCAGCGCCTACGCTGACTTGGACATGTCGAGCGTATGGATGAAAGCGCTCCAGCAAAAAAGGTGTTCAATTCTGTACCCAGTGGTGGTCAACGTAGTTGAAAATGAGTACAGAATCAGATGGAACGACGAGCTGTATGAGCTCTACTCCGACATTGACATAGTCAGACGCATTAAGATCCAGCGCCTACGCTGGCTTGGACATGTCGAGCGTATGGATGAAAGCGCTCCAGCAAAAAAGGTGTTCAATTCTGTACCCAGTGGTGGTCAACGTAGGAGAGGGCGTCCGAATCTCCGGTGGAGCGACCAAGTGCGAGACAACCTGACAACACATGGAGTGCAAAACTGGCGCCAGCGCGCGCAATGCAGAAGCGACTGGCGAGAGGTGATTGCTGCGGCCGAAACCCATCATGGGTTGTAATGGCCAAATAAGTAAGTAAGTGTAGCAACCAATATTTATTTGATTTGATTTGTACTGCGGACAGCGCGTGCCACGTGTAAAACAAAATTTGGATTTGTTTTAAAGCTGCTTCGTTGTTACTGTTCGATTTTTCATGTCCAAATATATTTTCTTCAATAACGGGCGTACTATTGAACAGTGTTTCTATTATATGCAGCCCTAGCGCTCCAACGTGTTGCAAACACGAAGTCAGCAGCACAACGAATCGTCGGCAATGTTTGAACGTGTTTGCAACACGTTGGAGCGCTAGAGCTTGGTAAAATTAGCCGATTTCTTATAATTAAATTGGATACCACAACTAAACAAATTGGTTGTGTCAATTGTATTCATTAGCTGTGAACTGATACACGGTGTTGCAACAACTGAATCAGTCGAATGTTGACAAAACTAAATAAATCGGTTGGCAAAAAAAGACGGTTGCCCCAACAAATTCGTTTTTAGGGTGCATAAATTTCAATAAAGTTGAAGCAAAACTATTAATATATTTTAAATATGACTTATATGCAGACAGTTACGAGATGTTTGCCACATCAGCAATGAAAATTGAGATATTTACAGTTGACTGATAGCAAACATCCTAAGTTCTTGGACATTTGCAAACAAAACTTTTGAGATATAATTTTTTTTTTTTTTGAGATAGTGAACTCACTACTATAAAAAAGGAAAATGGCGTACTTTTTCTTTACGTTCAATTTATCCACAACAATGAAGTAAATCCAATGGTTTAAAAAAGTGTCAACTCAAATATTACATTTTAATAGAAAAAATGAAAATAAAATTCCCTGGTATGGAAATTATCAACACGTGATGGAAAATTATTTCATTTCAGAGTTTACTTTGCATGCCTAACCTGAAACACTTTTCACCCAAAAGTCGTGGGAGAACTTAACTGATTTAAGAATATGTTTCGGACATCCCCTCCGAGTATTTTAAGACTAAAATAAAAAAAATCGTAGGCAGTTTTTTTAAAATATCGCGGTTTCAATTTTCAATAATGTAACTAATATATTCAATAATGTAACTAATATATTCTACTTTTAGAAAATGTGGCTCAAGATTGCAAATTGATAAGTTAAAACATAATTATTTATGGTTTACTAAAACATGAACGTTTTTTTGACAACATTTTCACGAAAATTTGACTTTGATTTGTAATATCTTCTCAACTATTAAAGATAGCGGTTAAGTTTTTGATTTGTTTGGTACATACTTTTATGCATGTTAATCCGCGTAAAGACCATTTAATGGTATTTAAGGATATAAGGCTCAAAAAAGGACTATTTAAAAAAAAAAACTATGTTTTCGCACTTCTTACCACTAATTATGACCCATAACGATGGACAAATTATGTGAAATTTTTATGGATTGTTTTAGTGGCTAAAGTTAATAGTTTGAGCAAAAAAAAAAAAAAAAAAATTGTTATCAAAAAAATATTTTCAAAAAACCGCACAAAAGAAATTGAAACCGCGATATTTTAAAAAAACCTGCCTACGATTTTTTTTATTATAGTCTTAAAATACTCGGAGGGTATGTCCGAAACATATTCTTAAATCAGTTAAGTTCTCCCACGACTTTTGGGTGAAAAGGGTTTCAGGCTAGGCGTGTTTGATGACAGTATCGCCGGACGGACTTGGATCTTCCGTAAAGTTTCTCAAGTCATTGTACAATTTTTACTTCAATGTATCTTTTTATTATCGTGTGACTACGATTCGTTTCCAGTCCCCTTCGTCTAAAATATGTATAACGTATTTCAAACGTTTCGTTCGTTTCGCTCTTTGAATCGAAAGTTTGTTCAAAATTTTTGTTTTGCCAAGTATTTTTCATAAACAAAAATTATTTTTTTTTACTTTCTGGTATGATTTATATGCTGGCTACAAAAAAAACTTTCAAAACGAGCGTACTTAACGTTTCGTTTGAGACATGAATCAAAAATTGTAGTCACACGATATTCAACCGACATTCAAACGAATTGTAGCCGATATCGTTGTCACCGGGAAATACATGATCGACACGTTATTGTTCAGACAACTTCAAAGAATATATTTTTTGACGTTTAAAAAATCGTCAAGAAACATTTTTTTTTTCATCAGATAAGTGTTCTTTAACATGGAAACAACACAGAAATGTCACTATAGTAAACTTTAATTTACTCAAGTTAAAGTCGGTACACATGCATTATTAGGCATGGGACGAAAAGTTGTCGAAACGGAATTTGGAATTTCCTTCAGCATATGCGGTTAAGATAATTTGACAATTTTTATATCTCGCTCAATATTGGTATATCGAGGCCTGTGTGGAGTCCGAGAATGAAAATTTTGCCAGACTTGTGTCCAACATAAACTAAAGAGACGTGTTTGAAATCTGCGAATTACAAATGTGCCAGTCCTGTGCCTAGCTTGGTATATCAAGGCCTGTGTGGAGTCTGTGAGCGACTATTGTGCCAGGCTTGTGTCTAATCTAAACTAATGAGGCTTGTTTGAAATCTGGGAATGACAAATGTGCCAGGCTTGTGTCTAGCTTAATATATCAAGGCTTGTGTGGAGTCTGTGACTAACGATTTTGCTAGCCTTGTGTCTGGCCCGATATACCAAGCCTTGGTAGTCAAACTTGTAACAAGGCACTCACTTTTGTTGCAGCCTGGAAATTCCTACCTGGGATGATAAGGGACTAAATAAACTTTTACATAAAGTAGAAAATAATTTGTGTTTGTATTCAAATGTCGTGGGTTTCATTCCTACACGTGTTTAAAACTAACAAAAAAATATTGATATAAAAAAATCATATGTATATGCATTATATGAGAATTGACCATTTATAAAGTCGCATGGTTTCATAGTCGTATTAAAGTTTCCTCGCGGGGACACGATCTTAAACGAAAGTACCGTCAACATAAATTATAATATACGTCTTTTCAGAAATAAGTGAATGAAATATTTGTCAGAAATACAAATCGTATTTTGTATGTCAATCAATATGTATAAAGAAAATTTGCAAAACTCAACATTTTTAATATGCCATTGTCCACTTGTGTAACTTAATTAATATTTGTTTTTGTTTCCAAATTCAAATGAAACGGTTCCGGTTCGGTTCCAGTTCCAGTTTATTATTTCACTTTAATAAACAATTTTACTAATAACAAATTCTCCTCAGATGCGGCGGCCTTATATACTGCATGCATCAGTTCGACACGTTTCGACAAGTTTCGAGAACCTTTTTATTCATTTTCAATTTTTTTATTTCCATTGCTATGGCAACTAAATTCAAAACGAGACATAACCGATATTTAGTTGACTTAACAGATATTGAATTATATTGACTAAATAATATAACATTAAGTTGTAGCAGGAGGAAAGACATCTTTTTAGGCGCAAGAAAAGAGAATTAGAAAGACGCGAGTGTGAAGATATTGAGATACATGGCGACAGGAACGAGGCTCGAAAATTCTTTTAGAAGATAAGACGCATGACCGGAGGTTTAAAGACCGGACCCTCTTGCCAACACCGATGAGCGAGCTTTAGGAGCGTTCAAGAGAAAGATTCTTCGGAAAATCTATGGCCCAATATGCGTTGAAAACGAGTACAGAATCAGATGGAACGACGAGCTGTATGAGCTCTACGCCGACATTGACATAGTCAGACGCATTAAGATCCAGCGCCTACGCTGACTTGGACATGTCGAGCGTATGGATGAAAGCGCTCCAGCAAAAAAGGTGTTCAATTCTGTACCCAGTGGTGGTCAACGTAGTTGAAAATGAGTACAGAATCAGATGGAACGACGAGCTGTATGAGCTCTACTCCGACATTGACATAGTCAGACGCATTAAGATCCAGCGCCTACGCTGGCTTGGACATGTCGAGCGTATGGATGAAAGCGCTCCAGCAAAAAAGGTGTTCAATTCTGTACCCAGTGGTGGTCAACGTAGGAGAGGGCGTCCGAATCTCCGGTGGAGCGACCAAGTGCGAGACAACCTGACAACACATGGAGTGCAAAACTGGCGCCAGCGCGCGCAATGCAGAAGCGACTGGCGAGAGGTGATTGCTGCGGCCGAAACCCATCATGGGTTGTAATGGCCAAATAAGTAAGTAAGTGTAGCAACCAATATTTATTTGATTTGATTTGTACTGCGGACAGCGCGTGCCACGTGTAAAACAAAATTTGGATTTGTTTTAAAGCTGCTTCGTTGTTACTGTTCGATTTTTCATGTCCAAATATATTTTCTTCAATAACGGGCGTACTATTGAACAGTGTTTCTATTATATGCAGCCCTAGCGCTCCAACGTGTTGCAAACACGAAGTCAGCAGCACAACGAATCGTCGGCAATGTTTGAACGTGTTTGCAACACGTTGGAGCGCTAGAGCTTGGTAAAATTAGCCGATTTCTTATAATTAAATTGGATACCACAACTAAACAAATTGGTTGTGTCAATTGTATTCATTAGCTGTGAACTGATACACGGTGTTGCAACAACTGAATCAGTCGAATGTTGACAAAACTAAATAAATCGGTTGGCAAAAAAAGACGGTTGCCCCAACAAATTCGTTTTTAGGGTGCATAAATTTCAATAAAGTTGAAGCAAAACTATTAATATATTTTAAATATGACTTATATGCAGACAGTTACGAGATGTTTGCCACATCAGCAATGAAAATTGAGATATTTACAGTTGACTGATAGCAAACATCCTAAGTTCTTGGACATTTGCAAACAAAACTTTTGAGATATAATTTTTTTTTTTTTTGAGATAGTGAACTCACTACTATAAAAAAGGAAAATGGCGTACTTTTTCTTTACGTTCAATTTATCCACAACAATGAAGTAAATCCAATGGTTTAAAAAAGTGTCAACTCAAATATTACATTTTAATAGAAAAAATGAAAATAAAATTCCCTGGTATGGAAATTATCAACACGTGATGGAAAATTATTTCATTTCAGAGTTTACTTTGCACGCCTAACCTGAAACACTTTTCACCCAAAAGTCGTGGGAGAACTTAACTGATTTAAGAATATGTTTCGGACATCCCCTCCGAGTATTTTAAGACTAAAATAAAAAAAATCGTAGGCAGTTTTTTTAAAATATCGCGGTTTCAATTTTCAATAATGTAACTAATATATTCAATAATGTAACTAATATATTCTACTTTTAGAAAATGTGGCTCAAGATTGCAAATTGATAAGTTAAAACATAATTATTTATGGTTTACTAAAACATGAACGTTTTTTTGACAACATTTTCACGAAAATTTGACTTTGATTTGTAATATCTTCTCAACTATTAAAGATAGCGGTTAAGTTTTTGATTTGTTTGGTACATACTTTTATGCATGTTAATCCGCGTAAAGACCATTTAATGGTATTTAAGGATATAAGGCTCAAAAAAGGACTATTTAAAAAAAAAAACTATGTTTTCGCACTTCTTACCACTAATTATGACCCATAACGATGGACAAATTATGTGAAATTTTTATGGATTGTTTTAGTGGCTAAAGTTAATAGTTTGAGCAAAAAAAAAAAAAAAAAAATTGTTATCAAAAAAATATTTTCAAAAAACCGCACAAAAGAAATTGAAACCGCGATATTTTAAAAAAACCTGCCTACGATTTTTTTTATTATAGTCTTAAAATACTCGGAGGGTATGTCCGAAACATATTCTTAAATCAGTTAAGTTCTCCCACGACTTTTGGATGAAAAGGGTTTCAGGCTAGGCGTGTTTGATGACAGTATCGCCGGACGGACTTGGATCTTCCGTAAAGTTTCTCAAGTCATTGTACAATTTTTACTTCAATGTATCTTTTTATTATCGTGTGACTACGATTCGTTTCCAGTCCCCTTCGTCTAAAATATGTATAACGTATTTCAAACGTTTCGTTCGTTTCGCTCTTTGAATCGAAAGTTTGTTCAAAATTTTTGTTTTGCCAAGTATTTTTCATAAACAAAAATTATTTTTTTTTACTTTCTGGTATGATTTATATGCTGGCTACAAAAAAAACTTTCAAAACGAGCGTACTTAACGTTTCGTTTGAGACATGAATCAAAAATTGTAGTCACACGATATTCAACCGACATTCAAACGAATTGTAGCCGATATCGTTGTCACCGGGAAATACATGATCGACACGTTATTGTTCAGACAACTTCAAAGAATATATTTTTTGACGTTTAAAAAATCGTCAAGAAACATTTTTTTTTTCATCAGATAAGTGTTCTTTAACATGGAAACAACACAGAAATGTCACTATAGTAAACTTTAATTTACTCAAGTTAAAGTCGGTACACATGCATTATTAGGCATGGGACGAAAAGTTGTCGAAACGGAATTTGGAATTTCCTTCAGCATATGCGGTTAAGATAATTTGACAATTTTTATATCTCGCTCAATATTGGTATATCGAGGCCTGTGTGGAGTCCGAGAATGAAAATTTTGCCAGACTTGTGTCCAACATAAACTAAAGAGACGTGTTTGAAATCTGCGAATTACAAATGTGCCAGTCCTGTGCCTAGCTTGGTATATCAAGGCCTGTGTGGAGTCTGTGAGCGACTATTGTGCCAGGCTTGTGTCTAATCTAAACTAATGAGGCTTGTTTGAAATCTGGGAATGACAAATGTGCCAGGCTTGTGTCTAGCTTAATATATCAAGGCTTGTGTGGAGTCTGTGACTAACGATTTTGCTAGCCTTGTGTCTGGCCCGATATACCAAGCCTTGGTAGTCAAACTTGTAACAAGGCACTCACTTTTGTTGCAGCCTGGAAATTCCTACCTGGGATGATAAGGGACTAAATAAACTTTTACATAAAGTAGAAAATAATTTGTGTTTGTATTCAAATGTCGTGGGTTTCATTCCTACACGTGTTTAAAACTAACAAAAAAATATTGATATAAAAAAATCATATGTATATGCATTATATGAGAATTGACCATTTATAAAGTCGCATGGTTTCATAGTCGTATTAAAGTTTCCTCGCGGGGACACGATCTTAAACGAAAGTACCGTCAACATAAATTATAATATACGTCTTTTCAGAAATAAGTGAATGAAATATTTGTCAGAAATACAAATCGTATTTTGTATGTCAATCAATATGTATAAAGAAAATTTGCAAAACTCAACATTTTTAATATGCCATTGTCCACTTGTGTAACTTAATTAATATTTGTTTTTGTTTCCAAATTCAAATGAAACGGTTCCGGTTCGGTTCCAGTTCCAGTTTATTATTTCACTTTAATAAACAATTTTACTAATAACAAATTCTCCTCAGATGCGGCGGCCTTATATACTGCATGCATCAGTTCGACACGTTTCGACAAGTTTCGAGAACCTTCTACTCGTTTCGTGAATGACGCATGCTATTGGCATCTCATTCGCATTCATGTGTTCTCGCACATTGCTTAGTGCGCTGAATGATCTTCCGTCTCTTTCTAACACATTGCTTAGTGCGCTGAATTGTCTTGCATCTCATGTAGTACTGTTGATTGCTTGCACAGTGGTGTAAATGATCTCTTTTCGTAACACTGCCCTCCCTAAATCTGTTCGTCCCGAACAGATGTTTATCCTCTCTCTCTCTCTGTATTGTGTCAACCTTTCTAAATGAATGACTCTCATTTTTCGTTTGACGCCTGTAGTATTCTGAATCCGATACACAATGTCGTTAATCCTTTTAATTATCTTGTACGATCCTTCCCTGTGTGTTTGCAGATTAGGGTTTAACAATTTCACTCGTTGCGGGCTACAAAGCATAACTAGAAGTCCTACCTTAAATCCCTCAGAGTTTGCTCTCAAGTCGTATCGGGACTTTATCTTACTACTTGGAATTTGCATCCTCTGCCTTAAGCACTGATGCAACTCGTTTCGGTCTTCACTTTTCTTCTTACCCAAAACTTTTTGAAATCGACTTTTGCCCATCCATGGTAGTACGTTTGCAATGTGCTCCTACGTTGTATTGATTCATCTCCTGACGGATTTCCTTTTTACGGATACTCATTGGTTACATCTGTGAATCCAATAGGCGACTGACTTCTAATATCCGACCCAATAGAAATGTTTTCTGACTTTTTCAATCGTTTTATTAAGCTCAAGTGACATAAATTGGATCCACAATGGCATTTCAGTACTATCGTTTTTATTTTTGACTTGGGAATAACAATCAAATTTTGTGCAGATCTACCATTTTCAGTTTCCCACACTCGGTACAAACAACCATTTTGTAGCTTCAGGCTTTTCCACTGCGCCCAGTAAGCCCTGCTTATTGGCCTGTTGGATGCTAACTCTTTCCATAATGGTTTTCTTTGTTGTTCCTTGAACGTCCAAATTTTTGCGATGTCGGGGTCCTTTTTTTGATCATTTCGTATTTGCTCTAGATTCCATTGATAATCTAGTACGACACCCAATGACCGAATGTCAATTATTTTCGTTTTTTCTTCTTCTGATGTTATTTGGACCATCCTTAGGTCTATTAACTGGTCTATATCCCTTAGGTGGTTGCACTATTAGATATTTACGTTTTTCAGGACAATCGCGTGCCATATGCCCATATTTTTCAGAGTTATAGCATTTACTTTTCAATTGGGTATTGGTAGCATAATGTCCGGATTTAACGCTGGCTTTAGACGCTCCTCTCTCTCATCTAGTACACCGTTTCAATAAATGTCACCTTCGGCATGCTGCCCGTTTTGTCTCAGGATCCCGTATGCCATCAACGAACGTATTTATGTTGCACATTTCCAAGAAATCACACGCTGAATCGGAATATGCCAAATGTGCAACATCCGCAGCATATCCCTGCAACGATTCGCCATTATCTTGCCTTCGGAACTTCAGCTGTATTATAATATATATATATATATATATATATATATATATATATATAAATATATATATATATATATATATATATATATATATATATATATAAAAGCGAAATAAACGGTTTCGGTTTTATACCGGTTTAAAACGGTTTTAGAAAAGTATTCAAAGAAACAGACAAAATAATTTTATTTTGTATAGCAGATATTAAAACAGCCGCGGTAGCTCAGTGGTTAGTGCGTTGGACTGCGAGCCGAAAGGTCGCCGGTTCAAGTTTGGGCGGGGGCTAACAACATCTTATCATAGAAACATTTTTTATACCGCGCTACCTCTCGTCAGTAAATGGCAAACCTACGAGAGTAAAACCATTGCCTATGAAAAGCTCTCACCCGCCGTTCGGATTCGGCAATAAACTGTAGGTCCCACCACTTTCAGTACAAATATAACACGCACAGCTCAAAATGGTGAGAGAGCTCCGCCGAAGTTCTATACAGGACTGTAGCGCCAAACTATTATTATTATTATATTAAAACAAGGCAGTTCACGAAATAACCTTTTTTTGTTGTACAAAATACTCTTCTTTTTTTTAAAAAACAATATTCCCAAAACAACTGTCTTTGGTATAAAATTAGTACTTTTATTCATTTGTTTAGCAGTAAATCGAATTAACAACAAAACACCAGCAACTCAAGCCCATTTTTTTTTTGTTTTAAAATGATTCAAATTTTAATGATATTGATTTATTTTTAAATTGTTTTAAAGGGTATCTTCTTTAGACTGGTTCATGATTTAACTGTTTGCATTAACAGAATATTATTTATAAGTTTTTTAATTGATGTTTGAGTGACGTTTCAAAACAGCTAAATTCAGGACATATATATTAACAATTAAATAATTATAATAAGATAATAAAAAACAAAAAATAATGGAAGAAAAAAAGTTTATATATAAACATTTTAGTAAATACTTAAGATTTCGATATGCAGTAAAAAGATATTAATTTGTATATAACCAGGGCTGGATTTACATATTTAATATTTAAATACATATTATAAGAATGTTTAGGTAAAAATCAATATATTTGAATTAGTCCATATAAATCCATATTTTTAATAAAAACTGACTAATATGTCCCAATTTCGTCAAATTCGCACTACAATTTTGAATTTTTCAAACATATAAGAGATAAAATCAATCAAAATTATTGCAGGAGACAATAGACAGTCATTTGTAGCAAATTTGGTTGGGTGTAAAAATTTTGTTTTAAAAATATTTACAATTTATTTTTTCAAGGAAAAAATTTAATGAAAGAGATGAATAATTAAAATAAAAAAAATTGTATATCCATATTTTAAGTTTTTTGATCCATATTTAAGTAGTTTTTTTAGTCCATAATCCAAGCATATTTTCCATGATTTCCATAATTATAACCATGGATGAAAAAGTTGATGTCATATTAAGAAGCGCTTAACAATTGTTTTTATTTTTTAAATGCATGGCCAAAAATTGAAATTTCCCACATTACCCCAGGTCTTTTGTTGAACACATTGAAAAATATGGAAAATAAGAAATTTTACACAAAAACCGAAATCATAACGAAAACGTAACTTGTTACCGGTATACCGAAACCGTTTCGTTATAAAAACTTAAAACCGAAACCGTAACCGAAACGCGGAAAAACCCGAAATCGAAGCCGTTATTCATTTACGTTTTAATCCTTGCTTTAAGGTACCCAGCAAAAACACTACCGGTCATATGAGCAGTAATATTACTAGTAGCAAAACTGAAAGTTTTAGTAAAAGTTTCTATAACGTTGTTAAGAGCGTCCGGATATAATTGACCGAAACTTTTGTCTGCGTGCGACCTACACGTAAAAAAGGTGGCAAGCCAACGCGCAAAATATATTAGTTTTTATTTCAACACCATTTTTAAATGTAATTTAGAAAATATCAATTGAAATTCAGAAATTTTATTTGAAATTGAAAATACATCAATTGAAATTCAGAAATTTTATTTGAAATTCTAAAGACATCAATTGAAATTCAGAAAATCCATTTGAAATTTAAAAGACATCGCTTGAAATTCTGAAATTCCATTTTAAATTCAAAAGACATCAATTGGAATTCAGAAATTCCATTTGAAAATCAAAAGACATCAATTGAAATTCAGAAATTCCATTTGAAATTCAAAAGACATCACTTAATATTCAGCAATTCCATTTGAAATTCAAAAGACATCAATTGAAATTCAGAATTTCCATTTCAAATTCAAAAGACATCTATTGAAATTCAGAAATTCCATTTGAAATTTAAATGGAAATTTCGGAATTTCAAATAAAAATGTATGAATTTCAAATAGAAAATTTTGAATTTCAAATGGAAATTTCTGAATTTCAAATGGAAATTTGTGAATTTTAAACGGTAACTTGACTTAACTTCCCTTACGACCGCACTTCATGAAATCAAACACAAAATGGATGCAAACATCCACTCAACAACTAATTCTCATTTTGCCGAAGTAAACCACATATTAAGCAAATGCTCTCATTTTAAAAATACAAATTTTTGAACTATATCATATATTTATCATACAACATTATTCGTATAATGTGTTATGAATTATAATAATGCATTATATGATTAAATAAATCTCAATTATTTATCGTAAAAATAGATCTTATTCAGTGTAAACTCACAGTAATTTTTAGTAAACAACCCAGTAGAAATTGTGAAATAGAATTTTGACCAATTTTTTTTTTAATCTGAATATGAAATAAATTTATTCTAAAATATTTATATATAATTTTAACTTATTTATTTTCCTGGGAAGTGCGCCGGCTTATGTTTGCAGTTTATCTCGATTTTTTTTTTAAAGAATTAGTAGAGTGAGAGGTATTATAAATACTCAGTAGTAAAATTTGAGATGTTTACATTCACAATTGAAACGTACAGTTTAAAAATACTTCTAGTACCGTTAAAAATATAATGTTTATGTTGATTTTTATTAGATGCATTTAAATCATGAATGGTTTAATTAAATGTATAAAAATAAAGTCAATTTAAGATTTGGCCAACAATTTATATTTCGTACTGGGGTTGCATGCGTAGAATTGAATCCGACTGCACACAGTGGTACGTAGTAAATATTTTAAGTATGATTTAAATATATATATTGTTATTCATTATTAGATACTTTATATAAGAACGATTAATGTACACTAAGAAAACAATGATGATACCCAGAAATATCACAGCCCTAAATATCAAGTTATTCACAAATTATTTAGATCGTCTTTGAGACAACCATCTCTCAAAGATCCGACAAATACGATAAATATGGCTAGCAACCATCTTTCAAATTTACGATTATGTATAGCAACCATCAATTAAACATCTTACAAATAGGAAGATAGTTGAGGAATATTTTTAAAAGGTACTCCATTAGAATTCGCGCAGTAATTTTATTGAATTGGAAGAAAATTAATCAAATGTATTTTTATTTATTCAGGTTTACAGTTATTCTGTTTTACAGTATCCTGGTTATACATCGTCATCGTCTTTATAAATTCTTCGAAGGTAAAATTGTACATGAACTTGAGACTTCTTCGCAGAAGAACCAAGTCCGATCGGCGACGCTGTCATCAAAGTAAACTCTGAAAAGAAATATTTTCCGTCATGTGTTGATAATTTCAAACCAAAAAGTTTAATTTTAACTTTTACCATTAAAATCAAATATTTGAGTTGCCAATTTTTCACACCATTGGATTTACTTAATAGTTGTGGATACTGGATAAATCAAGCAAAAGAAAAAAGTACTTTTTTATAGTAGAAAAATATCAAAATACCTCAAAAGTTTTGATGCAAATGTGCAAGAACTCAGGATGTTGCTATCAGTCAACTGTAAATAACTCAATTTTCATTACTGTTGTGGCAAACATCTCGTAACTATCTGCTTATATGTCATATTTTAAAAATATTAAGAGTTTTGCTGCAACTTTATTGAAACTTATGGGATCTTTGTATATTTGCTATAAGGCGCAAATTTAAACAGATAGTAGCAGCAAGACTTTCATAAACATCTTGTTTTCTTAGTGTATAGTACACAGAAAAAAATAATCGACGTAAATACAGCAATCAAAATTAATTGTACACCATTCATTGGTCTAGCAAAGACATTTTTGCCATTTTCACGTATTGAGCAAACACATTCGCTAAAAATGTTATTTGCGTCCAAAAATATACCAATAAATGATTTTACTTAAGTAGCAAATTAGTTAATTAGTATGAGCGACGCAATTTTGTATTTTCACAGTATTCTTTTAATTCTTTTTTAGTTTATTAAAAAAGAATAATATAAATCCACTCACTGCTATAGCGACCACGCACTGCTACAACATCAACGCGGTGTGCGAATACACATAGCTGTTGCCAGCAAATGCGATTGCTAATATGATGAATGTGTACGCTAATACAATTAATAATTTAGTCGGCGCAGTTTTAGCAATAATTTGATTGTCTTGATGTACCTTTTTGGCTGTGTATAAATTTTTTCTGTGTATAAATAATATAGTTAATTAAAAAATCTCAATTTTTATCAACTTGTCTTGTTTTATGAACGGAATAAGAACATATAGCAGAAACATGGACGCTGGCTTTCACCGATGAGAGAGTACTGGGAGCGTTCGAGAGAAAGATTCTCCGTAAAATCTTTGGCCCTATATTCTTTGCTAACGAGTATCGAATCAGGATGAACCACGAGCTGTATGAGTAATTCGACGACATTGACATAGTCAAGCGCATCAAGATCCAGCGGCTTCGCTGGCTAGGTCATGTCGAACGAATGGATGAAAACACTCCAGCCAAGAAGGTGCTTGAATCGAAACTCGAAGGTGGACAGCGTAGAAGTGGGCGTCCAAATCTGCGTTGGAAAGACCAAGTTGAGGACAAGCTGGCAACGCTTGGTATTTCTAACTGGCGTCAGCGCGCGCAAAGCAGATCCGACTGACGCGGCTTCATCTCAGCGGCCAAAACCGACCCACGGTTTTAAAGGCCATTTAAGTAAGTAAGTAAGTATAAGAACATATAAGATTGGTATTAACAAAAATAATAAATGTTCACAAAATACAGTATTTTTGGATAATTCTAAAAACCACGCATTATATTTGTGTCATTTCATTTCTTAAGTAAAATAGGACAGAAATGTGAAATAAATAATTATTTTAGAATTTAGTTAAGTTTGAGATTTTTATCACTTTAGCAACACATTTTATATCCCAAAACATTTTACAAAATAATAACAAATATTACATTTTTTTTTTGCAGGCGAAAATTATATAAATGTTATGAAAAAAAAATTATAATTTTTTAAAATGATAAAATTTGTATATTTTAATAATTAAAAATAATAAGCAATATAAATGGGTCCTTTAAAACCAATCTATAATAATTAAACTCTTATATACACATTCAATTTTCCAGAATTTCTAAAAATGCAACACTAAAATCCCCGCTCTTTTCTGCGTTGCAATCCCCGCTCACTTCACCCGTAGATACCACATGGTAAAAGACATAATGATATCATTGATGATCTATCGATGATTTTGTATCCCGAGTCACCTCGAATCTCAATCCAATTTTCGCATTACATTTGTTATGCAGTGGCCGTATTCGATCATTGCATATATAATAAGGGAATAACGAATGAGGGGTCATGACATGTAGATTACAAACCAATTGAGAATTTGGAGTGGGTCTCATCCATACTTTCACGTACAAAGTAAATAAGTAATGGGATGAGACCTAATCCTATTTTCAAGTTCGAGAGTAATACACTCGTAATGACCTCCCATTCGTTGCCGCTTACTCATGTCATGGATGGCGAATGAGAATTGTAGAATTTTGTAATCCCTCAAAATAGGCTACAATTTGTATTTAATTGTATACAAAATATTTATATTGTTTTTTTTTTCCTTTGTACATCTACTGTTTTTATTGATTCTACAAAACAAAAAAATAGTGCAAAATTATATATAAAATTATGTCGTTATTGCCATAAAGTTAACTACTTTCAAATGTACCTTTATTAAATGAAAATAGTTAGAAAATATTTATATTAATTATATTATTTTACTTACCAAATACGTCAAACTTTTACAACGTACACAACAAGATTAAACAAATAACAAGAACGCGTGCACAATAAAATGTAACGTAGCGGGTCTACTATCGGTTTTCAAGGTTGACATTGTAAGCGAAATTTTGGATGTGATAGATACGCAGACGATTTAGAACGATATCAAATAAAACGAAAGGATTGTTCGGCTCTACATTCGCACCACATGACACCGTAAGCTGCAATCGTATGTAGGTATTTTTACATATTACGGCCAACTTACATTCAAAGTACTTTCAAATATCCAAAAATATCATCATGAGCTTATTGGTGATTTCCAAAGTACTTTGAAAAGTTTACCACTGGGTACCCACGCTTAGCACTCGATTGTCGTGCAGTCAGCCACGGGAAGGCGAGTTGGGCACAGAGAGTATACATAGTAAAGAGATGTCATTCGTGTTGGTTGCGCTCGATTGCATCAAGTAAACATGAGTACATTTTTTATGTCGAATCCTGCAAAGCTGCAAATACTGCGAACACAGAGATACTCGCGCTCTCTGCCTATAGCTGCAATGTTCATATTTATACCCTACACTAAGAGTGAAAGGGTATATTAAGTTTGCTACGCCGTTTGTTACACCCAGAAGAAAGCATCTACGGTATGGAAAAGTATATAAATTTGGATCAGCATGATCTCCTGAGTCGATTTAGCGATGTCCGTCTGTCTGTCCGTATGTCTGTTGAAATCCCTACTACTTAAAAAATGAAGAGTTAGATGAATGAATCTCATAATTTAGATTACTTACATACCTACGCTGTATGTTGGTGAGATCGGTCCACTGTGACCTGTGATCTGACCATTTATATTCAAATACCTCATATAAAATTTACAGCTACAGATAAATTTTTACGTTTCGTTGGTTTCGCTCTTTAAATCGAACGTTTGTTCAAAAGTTTTGTTTTGCCAACTATTTTTAATAAACAACATTTTTTTTTTTTACTTTGTCGTATAATTTATATACTGGCAACAAAAAAACTCTCATTACGAGCGTACTCAACGTTTCGTTTGATACATGAATCAAAAATTGTAGTCACACTATATTCAACCGATATTCAAACGAATTGTAGCCGATATCGTTGTCACCTGGAAATACATGATCGACACGTAAATTTAACATTTGCAGTCGTTAGCATATTTAAAATATTTTTCAATAGACCTGATGACAAATGTATGATTTCATGTAAGGATACCGCTGCTAGTATTTTCCCAAAACTATATGTTTAATAGTGCGGATCGAAATCAAACTAATATATTAATATCAAATTGTAATAGGCTTAAAAGTTACATAATGCTGTGAGAGAATACAACAAAAAATGTGATCGAAAAAAATGTCGTGTGCTTAAGCATTGCAGATAAATTGAAAGACAAATTCATATTTTTGTTTTTTTTACCATCTAAATAAAATTGTTTTGTATCGGAATAGGCTCAAAAAATAGAGATTTGGTACACCTACCCATTTGTAAATATGCGATTGAAAGTTTGTAGTTATTTTCAGGATTCGTATACCCTGGTGACCTATATACCACTTTGAGTGGTAACTACACATATGTTTAGGGTATTTACAGTCGGTTTAGATCGACTATAATTTTGATAATCCTAACTATCATAATAACACCTACTATAAAATGTACCTACTTTAAAATTTCCCATGTGATCTAACCTTCCCAACTGGTTTTTGTTTACTTCATTGTTTCTTTTTATACCCTACACTAAGAGTGAAAGGGTATATTCAGTTTGGTACGCCGTTTGTAACACCCAGAAGAAAGCATCTCCGGTATGGAAAAGTATATATATTCTTGATCAGCATGACCTCCTGAGTCGATTTAGCGATGTCCGTCTGTCCGTCTGTCTGTCCGTCTGTCTGTCCGTCTGTCTGTCTGTCTGTCTGTCTGTTGAAATCCCTAAGACTTTTAAAATTGAAGAGCTAGATAAATGAAACTTATAACTTAGATTACTAATATACCTACGCTGTATGTGCGAAAAAATTGGCGAGATCGGTCCATGGTGACCTATGATCCGACCACTTATGTTCAAATACCACATATAAAATGTACATATAAAGATCAATTTTTATGTATACATGCTTAGGTAAACTTTGTTGGTCAAATATATATTGACATCATGCTCAAATACATGATAATAATGTTTTCCGGCGAAAAGACTTGTGGTTCACAAAAAAAAAAATCGAAATTCGGTACACCTACCCATTTGTAAATATGGGTATCAAATGAATGGAAATTCTTCAGCGATTGAATGTTTGTAGTTATTTTCAGGATTCGTATACCCTGGTGACCTATATATCACTTTGAATGGTAACCACACATATGTGTAGGGTATTTATAGTCGGCTTAGACCGACTATAATTTTGATAATCCTAACTATCATAATTACACCTACTTTAAAATTTCCCATGTGATCTAACCTTCCCAACTGGTTTTTTTTTACTTTCTTGTTTATTTGCTTATCGAAGGTTTTGGTCATTCTGAAATAGATTTTGAATACAAATTATTAACATTTTAATAAAAAAGTAAAATTACGATTTTAAATATCATTATTTTCTTGAAATACAAAATTATAAGAATTTTAAAACATTTATTTTTACTACAAAATAACAATTTATTATATTCTTGTTTATCAAAATGTTATACAGTAGGTATTTACAAAAAAATTATTTTTACTCCTAATAAAATTACCTATTTATACATTCAATTTCATATTTGTAATTAAAATTTTATTTATATTAAGTTTTCATTTATTATTACTATAAAACTATATAAGTAATGAAAACCTTACCTTACTTTAGCCTCTACAATCCTACATTATACATGTGATATAACTAATTAATTTGTTTACCTTTATTTAATTTAAATTCGATTCTAATTACTAAATAATCTAAATAAATTAATTAAAATAAAATATTTACAAAATTTACCAAAATATTGTATTGTCTTTGACTGTACATTTCCAATTTAACTACACGCAGGGAAAAATGTAATTGGATATGTTTGATTTCAAATATAATCTGTTCTTAAAAATCAATAAATATGTTTGCAATTTTGTTCTAAATATAATATATTCACAATTTTAATAAATTAGTTTAGATGTAAATTTAATATGTAATATGTGAAGATAATTATTTAAGCCATAAACATATTTTATTTGCAGCTTCATTATACGATAATTTTGTTTGCATAAAAAATATATATTATGTTTCGATATAAATATATTATATTTGCATAAACTCTGTATATATCGTTGTCTCTTTTTCACTCATGTAATATTTGCATGCGAGTGAAATAGATAAAATTGAGAGCGAAGATTTTATGGTTTGATTTATTCTCTTTATTTGCTGTGTCAGTTAAACAGTTGAGTGCAACGTAAGTGGTTGTCGTCGCCGTCTTAAATAAGTAAGTATAAAAAGTGAAAAAAATCGAAAATTAATGAATAAATGAAAGTGAAAAATAATTAAAATATGTGTTTAGTTTAATAAATAAATAAGAAAGTTTAAAATGTCCGTATAAGCAGACAGAATAAAAAAAGTTTTAAAGTCATTGGACTACAATTAAACTTATATTTGCAAACTAAACTGCAAAGTAAATTATCATTGCGAAAGAAAATGACGCGCTTTTTGTGTGTATAATAATCTCATCAGTCAAACATAACTTGCTTTGTAAATCAATTTGCAAATAATTGTGTATTTGAAGATAAAACTATTTGCTTTATTTGTATACCCTACACTAGGAGTGAAAGGGTATATTCAGTTTGGTACGCCGTTTGTAACACCCAGAAGGAAGCATCTCCGGTATGGAAAAGTATATATATTGATCAGCATGACCTCCTAAGTCGATTTAACGATGTCCGTATGTCTGTATGTCTGTATGTCTGTATGTCTGTATGTCTGTATGTCTGTATGTCTGTATGTCTGTATGTCTGTATGTATGTATGTATGTATGTATGTATGTATGTATGTATGTATGTATGTATGTATGTATGTATGTATGTATGTATGTATGTATGTATGTATGTATGTATGTATGTATGTATGTATGTATGTATGTCTGTCTGTCTGTCTGTATGTATGTATGTATGTATGTATGTATGTATGTATGTATGTATGTATATGTATGTATGTATGTATGTATGTATGTATGTATGTATGTATGTATGTATGTATGTATGTCTGTCTGTCTGTCTGTCCGTATGTCTGTCTGTCTGTCTGTTGAAATGAAGATTACAGAAAAAGTAGAAGAGATAGATCAATGAAACTTCAGATTTAGATTACTTATATATTTAAGCTGTTTGAACAAGAAAATCGTGATCGCATGATCGGTCTATAGTGACCTGAGAACCGACCACTTATGTTCAAATACCTAATTTAAAATGAATATCTACAGATCAATATTACTGTATACGTGCTTAGGTAAACTTTTTTTGGTCAAATATATATTGACTCATGCTCAAATACATGAAAATAATATTTTCCGGCGAAACGAATTGTGGTTACAAAAAAAATCGAAATTCGGTACACCCATTTTTAAATATGGGTATGAAATGAATGGAAATTCTTCAGCGATTGAAAATTTGCAGTTATTTTCAGGATTCGTATACCCTTGTGACCTATATACCACTTTGACTGGTAACCACATATATGTGTAGGGTATTTATAGTCGACTTAGACCGACTATAATTTTGATAATCCTAACTATCATAATAACACCTACTTTAAAATTTGCCATGTGATCTAACATTCCAAAGTGGTTTAATTTCTTGCTCAATATCTAATTAAACAATATTTTATTTAATTTCAGCACCCTTGCTTGTGCAGATATACTGGATAAAGCCCTCAACATCTAGATCAACCACGACTAGGCTGGGGCTCTTTGTGCTGAAGATGGCGCAATACATATGATTCAAACATATGATGCAAACATAATATGTTCACAGGCGAAACATATTTATATTCCCACCCAAATATATATTATGTTTAGAGCCAAACATTATGTTTGAAATATTAAATTTTCGGTTCACACCCAAACATATTATGTTTAGATCCAAACATATTATGTTACACTATCCCAAATATATATTATGTTAACAGTGTTTCCCAAACATCTACGTTGTTTGCTGCTAGTTATGTTTGGGAGAGCCCTTTTTTTCCTGCGTGTATTTGGAAACATTGAAAACAATATTTTTGGTTTTGTTTTAACGCTCCTTCCACAAAAATAGCTGTAAATAAATTATTAAAAAAAAATTGGTTTTTGCATTGTGCGTTTTGCATTTCTAGCAAATATCGTTTTTGTTCAACATTCATTTGTTCATTCGTTTTGGGTATTTTGAATATGAAAGTTCATGCTTTATTATTATAATGTCCTATTTGCGTTGTGAAGTTAAAGATTGCGACTTTATATCAAGTCCTACTGGAAAATTATTTCGATTTCCTGAAAAAAAATCAGAATTATTAATAAAGTGGTGCCTTAATATCAAAATTAATCAAACAATATTATCTACGGTGTCTCGATTGTGCGAAAAGCATTTTGATTCTTCCTGCATCGGTGTTAAAAAATTAAAAAGTTGATCGATTAAAACATTGTGTCTTGGTAATGTATATATTTTAGTATTAAATAAATTAAAAATTATTGGCGCATAATCATAGACAACTTAAAGTCTACTTTAAATATACAATTTATTTTATACAAAATTTGTCAAAAAAGTCGTATCTTTATGATTATGCGTCATTATCTTTTATTTATATGCTTATATGGTGGTATAATCAACATTATTAATTTTTACCAAGGATTGAAACCGTAACCGAAACCGATATCCGTTTAAAACCGTTTCATTTTTGAAACCGAAACCGTAACCGAAACCGTTATACGAAAATCAGAAATAAACCGATATCCAAAACCGAAATAAACGGTTTCGGTTTTATACCGGTTTAAAACGGTTTTTAAGAAAGCATAAAAAGAAACCGAAAAACATATTTGATTTTATATAGAAGATCTTAAGTACAAGGCATGTTTAAATGTCATTTACTGAAATTTGGAGTTCTCAAAATAAACATTTCCTGTTGTACAAAAATTCACATGTTGTTCTTTGAGAAACAATATTTCCAAAACAAGGGTCTTTGGTCTAAAATTTGTTTTTTGTTTCATTAATTTGTGTAGCGGTAAATCGAATTAACAACAAAACACCAGCAACTCCAAGCACAATTTTTTGTTAAAAATTGATTCAAATTTTAATGATGTTGGTTTTTATACCCTACACTAAGAGTGAAAGGGTATATTCAGTTTGGTACGCCGTTTGTAACACCCAGAAGGAAGCATCTCCGGTATGGAAAAGTATATATATTCTTGATCAGCATGACCTCCTGAGTCGATTTAGCGATGTCCGTCTGTCCGTCTGTCTGTCCGTCTGTCTGTCTGTCCGTCTGTCTGTTGAAATCCCTACTACTTTTAAAATTGAAGATCTAGAAAAATGAAACTTATAACTTAGATTACTAATATACCTACGCTGTATGTGCGAAAAAATTGGCGAGATCGGTCCATTGTGACCTATGATCCGACCACTTATGTTCAAATTCCTCATATAAAATGTACATATAAAGATCAAATTTTATGTATACGTGCTTAGGTAAACTTTTTTGGTCAAATATATATTTACATCATGCTCAAATACATGATAATAATGTTTTCCGGCGAAAAGACTTGTGGTTCACAAAAAAAAATCGAAATTCGGTACACCTACCCATTTGTAAATATGGGTATCAAATGAATGAAAATTCTTCAGCGATTGAAAGTTTGGAGTTATTTTCAGGATTCGTATTCCCTGGTGACCTATATACCACTTTGAATGGTAACCACACATATGTGTAGGGTATTTATAGTCGGCTTAGAACGACTATAATTTTGATAATCCTAACTATCATAATTACACCTACTTTAAAATTTCCCATGTGATCTAACCTTCCCAACTGGTTTATTTATTGTATTAGTAAAATATATTGGGAAGCTTGGGGTAAAGTGGGATAAATTTTGAAAAGTTAATTTGAATATTGTATAAATTCTTTTAAAGGATCTATTCAGTAGAATACCATTTATAGGTCTTTTAATGGATTTTTGAGTGATTTTTCAAAAAGTTCAATTTCGAACGTACAACAATGGTAATGCAAGAAAAAATTTGAAAAAAAATTCAAATTATTAAAATCTCAGTAACTAGTTAAGAAAATACGAAAAATGAAGTGCAAATTCGACAAGTTCGAACATTTCAAGTATAAGGCAGATATTGCAGTTCACTGAATTGTTGAAATTTTATTTCTTTGGCTTTTATGGACGATGTATTCTTGTTGCTCTTGTTAAAGGTTCGCTTCTCTGATCTCTTTTGCAAATCAGATCGTATCTCACGTGAAGTCAAAATGTTGCTTTTCATTGGTTAAAACATTGTTTAAAATACGTTTCCCACCTTACCCCAATATCACAATTTGAACATAACTTAGCACCATATAACAATGTTTAGTTATTTGAAAATTATGGAAAAAAATGTTATACAAAAACCGATATCAAAACCGAAACCGTAAATTGGAACCGGTACACCGAAACCGTTTCGTTATAAAAACTTAAAACCGAAACCGTAACCGAAACGTGGAAAAAACCGAAATCGAAACCGTTATCGTTTAGGTTTCAATCCTTGATTTTTACTAATAATTTAAAAATATTTTTGTAAATTTTGATTAGAGATAAAAATTTTGTTCAACTGATAACATCAAATATAAAATCATTTTTTTTAATATAAGTTTTTGCTTTTGATTATAAATGATTCCCAAATTGGCGATCTACCAAAACAGAGCCTAAATTAATTAAATTTATTTAAACAATTATAACGCTGTGTAAAAGAATTTTGCTGCTGCAAGAAATATCGCTGGACATCATTTCCCGAGGATTACACAAATTTTTCAAAAATATCGACAGTATTTTCACAGACAACGCGTTTATGGACACCAACAACGAGTCTAAACACATCATCTTAACAAATAATTTGATTTAGAACATTATCCTGCGAAGCAATTTACGACATCTTCCTTACATGCCACACTGTTAAAAGAAGAAACAACGCGCTAAAGGAATCATCATTTTAACAAAGAAAACAGAGCTCATATCAAGATTCAAATTTTAAAGAACTGGTCATCAAGGACTATATATAAACCAGCTTTGCCGACAAACATATAAGATAATTAGCATTTTTATCATAGCATTAACACAAATATCCACCAACTACATATTTAAATCATAATTTAGTTGTAAAAATGATATAACATACCCTATATTTGTTCAACTCACCTTTAACTTACCTTATTTAACTTACATTATTCAACTCATCTATAACTTACCATTTTTAATTTACCATAATCCAATTTATAATATTAACATAAAACCTGTAAACTCGCCTCCAGTAATAATAATAATAATAGTCTGGCACTACAGTTCTATAAGAACTTAGGCCGAGCTCTCTGACCATTTTGAGCTGTGCGTGTTATATTTGTACTCAAAGTGGTGGGACCTACAGTTTATTGCTGAATCCGAACGGCGGGTGAGAGCTTTTTCATAGGCAATGTTTTTACTCTCGGAGGTTTGCCATTTACTGCCGAGAGGTAGCGGTATAGAAAAATGTTTCTATGAAAATATGTTGTTAGCCCCAGTCCAGACTTGAACCGGGGACCTTTCGGCTCGCAGTCCAACGCACTAACCACTGAGCTACCGCGGCTAAACCTTAATTAATTTTCAATGGTATTGACTAGATCATTTACTGCAAATAATCCTTTGCAAATCAATACAAACACTCAGACCACCGAAGATATGCATACCACACCACAAACACCTCCAACTGACTCAACAAGTGAGAACAATCATGTTTCTGAAAATCTAAATTTAAATCCACTTTCGGTACCAAGCGCACCCAAATCAGTCAAAATACCAAAATTTTGGGTTGAATGTCCTGATGCGTGGTTTTTACACGCGGAAGTGCAATTTGCATTACATAATATTACAGAGGATAATATTAAGTTTGAAAATGTCCTAGTTGCACTTCCGCAAAATGTGATTACAAAATAATTGACGTGATTCATCCACCTCCAACTATTCACAAGTATCAGTGCATAAAAAACACACTGTGTGAACGATTTTCTCTTAGCGAAGAGAAGAAATTGGAACAATTATTCTCCAACACTCAGCTTGGTGACCGTAAACTGTCAGAGTTTTTTAGGGACATGAAGTCCTTGGCAGGATCTTATTCGATCGTCGGTAACACATTACTTTTCAAATTGTGGCAACGAAAGTTACCACAACAAATTCAAATACATCTGACGTCGTGTAGTGATAAAAGTGTCGATGAGAAAGTTCATCTCGCGGATAAAATTTTTGAAGTCACTAGTAAACCCCAAGACCATGCAGAGATTTAAAGTCTTACTCCGAATTCTATGGAGCAGTGTATTCAAAATTTGGCACAACTAATTGCAACACTTTGTCATAATTTGAACAAGCTTACGTTGGACATTTCGGAAATAAAAGAAAATTCAAGATCACGCGAAGGGAGTCGTTCCAACCAAAGAAGATTTTCAAGAAGGAGTTAATTAAATAGCCGCGATAAAATATGTTGGTACCACAAAAAATTTAATAAAAAAGCATTAAAATGTATTAAACCATGTAATTTTGATAATAAATGTAATACTAACAAAAATTTGTCCGATAATTTAAATTGAAACGTTCCATTATGACGGTGGCGGATGATGGAAACAATGTTAAACCCTCTCGCCGCCCTTTTGTTTTGGATAAAAATAACAAATTAAATTTCCTCATTGATACTGGTGCAGTTGTTTCAGTTGTACCATCTTCCAAATTCAAATCGTTCGAGAAAAATTCAGATATTCATTTAACAGCTGCAAACGGATCATCAATAGAAACTTTCGGCTCAAATCTTTTTAAAATTGACTTAGGTTTACGTCGCGATTTTGAGTTCCCTTTCCTTTTAGCCAACATTTCTACACCAATTATTAGAGTTAATTTTTTGGAAAAGTTTGGTATAATTGTTGATATAAAAAATAAAGAAATAACTGATATTACCACCAAATTAAAAATTCATGGCACTTCCGGTTTTGTGACATTTATTCATTAAAATTTCCTCTTAATAAAAATAAATACACAGATCTTCTCAAAGAGTTTTCTTTACTCACATCTGAACCTGATTACTCTAAACCTAAAAAGTACAATACTGTTCATAAGATTGAGACCTTTCGTTTTGCGAAACAGAGCACAAACCTTCCAACATTTTATAAACGAAGTGTTTTTTGGATAAGTTTTTGTGTTCGCTTACGTGGATGATATTTTGATTGCAAGTAATGATGAAATTGAACACTTTGAGCATTTAAAATTAATATTTACACGTCTTCAAGAATATGGCATTAACATCAAACCCAGTAAGTGTAGATTAGGGGACCCGTCATTAGATTTCCTAGGTTATAACATATCTTCTAATGGAACACAGCCCTCTCAAGAGCGAGTAGATTTGATCACAAATTTTGAGAAACCTCTTCCATAAACGAACTTCAGAAGTTTCTCGGCATGATAAATTATTATCATCGTTATATTCCGATGTTATCTGTGGAACTTAGTTCTCTATATGACATTATAACATTAGCAAACAAAAGTCAACAACAGCATTTGAAAACGTTCGATCTTTTTTTTTGCTAAAAAAGTGTGTTTTTCAACCAGGAAGCGCATTTATCACTAGCGGTTGATGCATCGAACGTTGCTGTTGGTGCAGTTTTACAACAGTCCACTAATGATTTTTGGGAACCTCTTGTTTATTTTTCTAAAAAAGTCTCATCTTCAGAAACTAAGTCTCTACCTTCGATAGAGAATTACTAGGAATTTATCGTGCCGTCAAACACTTTAAACATTTTTTGAAAGGCAGAAATTTCACCATATACACTGACCATAAACATTTAACTATCGTCCTAAATTCAAAAACAGATAGATAACCCAGGCAAACACGACACTTAGAGTACATTGCTCAGTTCACAAATGACATTCAATACATTTCAGGAAAGCTAAATTTGGTTTCTGACACTCTCTCAAGAATTCCAAAAGTCGATGCGATTGGCACACAAGACATTAACTTTCATTCACTATATAAAGAACAGTAATCTGAAAAAAAAACACTGACATCGCTTATTAATGATAAAAATTCTAAATGCAATCTCAAAGAAATTTTGTTTCCAGTTTTAAATATTAAAATCTGGTGTGACATTTCAAGTCATTCTGCTAGACCCTACGTTCCAAATTCAAGAAGAGCAATCTTTCATTAAATACACTCATTATCTCATCCAGGATTACGAACTACAAGACGCTTGATACAATTGAAATACTTTTGGCCCAATATGCGAAAAGAATTAAATGATTGGTCAACAAGTTGTCTAAATTGCCAAACATCCAAACTCAAGTTTACGCAAAGACATCTATACAAAAAATTTAAATTCCTCGAGGCAGGTTTGAACATATCCACATGGATCTTGTGGGACCACTTCCGATATCGAATGGTTATAAGTACATATTTACAATCTTCAGAAACTAAGTCTCTACCTTCGATAGAGAATTACTAGGAATTTATCGTGCCGTCAAACACTTTAAACATTTTTTGAAAGGCAGAAATTTCACCATATACACTGACCATAAACATTTAACTATCGTCCTAAATTCAAAAACAGATAGATAACCCAGGCAAACACGACACTTAGAGTACATTGCTCAGTTCACAAATGACATTCAATACATTTCAGGAAAGCTAAATTTGGTTTCTGACACTCTCTCAAGAATTCCAAAAGTCGATGCGATTGGCACACAAGACATTAACTTTCATACACTATATAAAGAACAGTAATCTGAAAAAAAAAACACTGACATCGCTTATTAATGATAAAAATTCTAAATGCAATCTCAAAGAAATTTTGTTTCCAGTTTTAAATATTAAAATCTGGTGTGACATTTCAAGTCATTCTGCTAGACCCTACGTTCCAAATTCAAGAAGAGCAATCTTTCATTAAATACACTCATTATCTCATCCAGGATTACGAACTACAAGACGCTTGATACAATTGAAATACTTTTGGCCCAATATGCGAAAAGAATTAAATGATTGGTCAACAAGTTGTCTAAATTGCCAAACATCCAAACTCAAGTTTACGCAAAGACATCTATACAAAAAATTTAAATTCCTCGAGGCAGGTTTGAACATATCCACATGGATCTTGTGGGACCACTTCCGATATCGAATGGTTATAAGTACATATTTACAATTATCGACTGACATACTCGTTGGCATAAGATATTTTGGCTCACACTGTCGCAAATAGTTTTGTGCAAAATTATGTTCCTCGCTTCGGAGTTCCACTTGAAATTTGTGTAGATCAGGGCACACAATTCACTTCCAAATTATTTAGTGAATTAACTAGTTTACTTGGTGCACACAAGATACACACCTCACCATATCATCCGCAAGCGAATGGGATAATTGAACGTTTTCATCGGCCGCTCAATACGTCAATTGTATCTTCCGACTAATCGATACATTGGTCAGAACTGTTGCCTTTAATTCTTCTCGGTTTACGAACTGCGGTTAAATAGGATCTGAAATGCTCTTCTGCCGAATTGATCTACGGACAAACATTTTTAAAATTCATTATGGAAACACAATAAAATCTGTCTCCATTGATCATTGTAGGAATCCACTTAATTTATAAAATACACTTTTAAAAATATTTATTTGAATTCTATAAAATATGTTGTTTACTTTTCAATATAAAATTTTCATTAACTCAAAAACTATCAATCGATAATCAAGAAATAAATATCGTAATTTAAAATAAAAAAATAAAAATATATTTTAATTGTTCGCACCATATAATTTGCGATTTTGCCGGATTTTAAAAAAAGAACACCAAAATAAATCAATTCAGCAATTAAATAGCATATAATTTCCACAATCAACGCGTTCAACAAAAACGAATTATTCTACTTTCAAACACAAGGAAATTACTCAAATGACCTACGAAGAATTAAAGAAAAGCCTTCTCCACAAGTTTGATCCACTTACACTTCTTGAAGTCCTGGTTTCCGCTTAATTATTTATTTAACATACTTTGCACGCAGCAACTTTAAAGCCACAAACGCAGCAACATATGAATGTATTTCAACAAATACGAAATTAAAAGAAGGTAAGTCGGTATTTTATTTTTATATAATACCATACATTAAATACAAAATATAACATATATCAAGAACTTCTTCCTTAAATACTACGAGCATACATTATTTACTTATTATTATTTTATTGTGTTATCCTTCTCGTTTAATTTATTTTTAATATAATCATATTATTAAATAATTTTTATTGTAAACTATTCCTCTAACGAACTAAAATACAAAATGGAAACTACTAGATCACAAACAAGATCGCGAGACAATTCGCGAGATAATGTCATGTTTCACGATGCATCTAATCATGAATCCGAACAATCTGCAAATGTAACCATAACACCAATTTCACTAATTCTTACAAATCCTAATACAAATATTGCATCAACCACACAAACATCAACACAACCAATTCAAAATCAAAACTATTCTCGAACAATTGATCCCCGTTCAATTAAACTACCTAGTTTCTGGACAAACTACCCCGAAGCTTGGTTCATTCAAGCAAAAACTCAATTTGCAATTCAAAATATCACGAACGACACTCTTAAATATAATTATATAGTCGTAGCACTTCCACAAGAAGTAATTTCAAAAGTTTTATATGCAATTTAAACACCACCACAAATAAATAAATACGAATATTTAAAAAATATACTATGCCAAAGATTTTCTCTGAGCGAAGAGTCACGCTTTGAACAATTATTTTCCGACATCCATCTAGGGGATCGAAAACCCTATGAATTTTTTAGAAATATGAAAGTACTCGCTGGACCAATGTCCATGATCGGTAGCGAACTTCTCCATAAACTTTGGTTACGGAAGCTTCCCAACTAACTACAAATATATCTAACATCGTCAAATAGTTCAAATATTGAAGAACCATTAACATTTGCAGACAAAATTAATGAGGTTTCTAACCGCCAACAAATAGAAGCAGTCACAACCTCATCAAATTCAATCCCTAATGTAGAAACTGTATTATAACTGTATAATTCAAGTGACTTCAAACATTTGCGAAAATTTCAACAGATTATCTCTACAAGTTTCAGAAATAAACACAAGATCAAGATCACGATCAAGATCTAGTAGACGCGAACATTATAATTCAAGGGAAAATTCTCCTGCACATAACAATACGCATAAGTTTTGCTGGTACCATTTCCGTTTTGGAATTAATGCTAGGAAATGCAGACAACTATACAAATTGAATTCAGACAACACAAACACTCAAAATTTTTTAAATTAATTCCTCCTATTATGTCAGCGACTCATAATAGGACAACCTCAAATCAAACACGTCGCTTATTTATATTTGATAAAAACAATAAACTTAACTTCCTTATAGATACGGGAGCAGTCGTATCCGTAAGACCTGTTACAAAATTTCCTGATTTAAAACGATGTTCAGATATTGTACGTACAGCTGCGAACGGCTCGAATATTAAAACTTTTGGCTCAACATTGTTAAGAATTGATTTCGGTTTACGTCGCGATATAAATTTTCCTTTTATATTAGTAGATATTAAAACACCCATTATAGGCGCCAATTTCTTAGAAAAATTTGAATTTTTGGTCGATATAAAAAACAAACAAATTATTGATAGCAGTACTCAATTGAAAGTCAGCGGGTCTTGTGGATTTTGCGATGTATTCTCTATAAAACCTCATATGGAAGAAAATAAATTTTCTAATATTCTGAAAGAATTTCCTAATATTACAGACAGATTATACCAAACCTGTTAAAAATTCAACCGTTCACAAAATAGAAACTAAAGGTATAGTTCCATTCTGTAAACCACGTCGACAAAAGTACTCAATTATCACTAGCAGTTGATGCTTCCGGTTTTGCAGTTGGTTCCATATTACAACAGTCAGTTAAGAACTCCTTAGAACTACTTGCATACTTCTCAAAAAAACTAACTCCAGCTGAAATGAGATACTCCACATTTGACAGAGAACTTTTGGCCATTTATCTTTCAATTAAACATTTTAAACATTTTTTAGAAGTACAAACATTTACAATTTTTACAGACCATAAACCACTCACATATGTATTAAACACTAAAACTGACCGATCTCCACGACAAACGCGTCATATGGAATATATCGCCCAATTCACAAATGATATTCGCTACATCTCAGGTAAAAATAATGTCGTCGCTGACACATTATCGCGCATACCCGAGATTGATTCGATTTCGTCACAATATATACATTTAGAAACTCTTTATAATGAACAACAGCTAGACTCTGTTCTCCAGACTATCATACCTTCTTCAAATTCAAAATGCAATTAAAAAGAAATCTATATTCCGGTCTTATAGAAAATATTTGGTGCGATATTTCGAGTAATCAGCCACGTCCATATATTCCGAACTCAATGCGCAAAATTATTTTTCAAAAACTACACTCGTTATCTCATTCAGGAATTCGTGCAACACGTAAATTAATTCAAACAAAATATTTCTGGCCCGACATGAGAAAAAACATAAATGAGTGGACCAAAAAGTTGGTAGGTATACAAATTCCCCTATTCAAAAAATACCAATTCCTGTCGGTAGATTCGAGCACATTCATATGGATCTCGTAGGTCCATTACCAATATCTAATGGATACAGATATATTTTAACCATTATCGATAGGTACACTAGATGACCTGAAGCATACCCGTGGCAAAATATTACCCCACACACAATTACTAAAACATTCGCAAATAATTACATCACCAGATTTGGGGTACCTCTTCAAATAACAGTTGACCAGGGAACACAGTTTACTTCGAAACTATTTAGCGATCTTACCAAAATTCTCGGCTCTCACAAAATCCATACTTCTCCGTACCATCCTCAAGCCAACGGAATTATTGAGCGTTTCCACCGACAATTAAAAACCTCTATTATGGCATCCAATAATTCGTTGAATTGGTCCAGCGAGCTACCATTCATTCTTCTAGGCTCACGAACAGCAGTCAAAGAATATTTAAAATGCAGTTCTGCCGAATTGGTCTATGGGCAAGCTATTCGCATACCGGGCGAAATGTTAGTCCAAAAACCTCAAATTGTATCGGAAGAAGAAACTCTCATAAAACTGAGAGAACATTTTTCGAAATTAAGAACAACAATATTCCATCATAATACTGGTAAAAGTTACGTACCAAAGAATCTAAAAACTTGTGAATTCGTGATGATGAAAGTAAATCGAATTTCTGGATTACAAAATCTATTTGAGGGCCCATATAAAGTTGTTTCACGAAACGAGAAATCTTTTAAGATTGTAAAAGGCAATTTGATAAAAAAGGTATCAATTGATCAACAAAAACCCGCATTTACAGTTACTCAACCAAAAACCTTCATAGACACAAAATAAAAGAAAGTTACATTTAATCCAAAATAAATCCTCATGATAAGATGATCCGTTAATTTATTTTTTTTCCCCTTGTTCCTTTTAGTAGCGGGGGAGTAGTGTAGGAATCCACTTAATTTATAAAATACACTTATAAAAATATTTATTTGAATTCTATAAAATATGTTGTTGTTTACTTTTCAATATAAAATTTTTATTAACTCAAAAACTATCAATCGATAATCAAGAAATAAATATCGTAATTTAAAATAAAAAAATCAAAATATATTTTAATTGTTTGCACCATAATCAAACAATTAAACCAACCAATACACCCTCACTAAATACACCCACTTATTTACGAAATGAGTTAGAATACAATTCAACATTAGACCACATCGATGGATTTGAAATCCACAAAATTATTAGTATTTATGGTCAGAGGAGTAATCAAAAACTGGAAGTGTATGTACAAAGTTTTTACTACTCTAAAACGGGAGTGTCATTTGAGTATTTTCAATTTATATAACCAACTGAATGTAATAAAAATAAATAATTCTGCTATTAAATTTTGAAAGCAATAACTAAACGTATTATTCGCTACACTTAGTATATTACATTTTGGTATTATAATATTATAGAACCTATATATTTCATAACATTAAAATTAAAATAATTTTCAGCGGAAACATATTCAATGTTGTTAGATGTTATAGACTCTATGAGCAAGTGTGGACTTATAGTGAAAGCTGTAATATCAGATCAGGGTGCATCAAACGTAACTTGCTTCATGAAAATAAGTCAACATTATAAAAATAATTATTTTTATTTTAATGAAAAAAAAAATATTTTTTATGTATGACTGTCACTTATTTAAAAGCATTAGAATCAATTTATTGAAATATGAAATGAAAACGGATGTAGGAACAGTTACTTAGGATGTTATCAAAGAATCGTACAATATTGATAGGGTAAATAGTATTAGGCTAATGCCTAAACTAACTGACAATCATATATATCAAAAACTCTTCGATAAAATAAAAGTCTATTTTACTACACACATTTTTAGAAATTCTGTAGCAAAAGGTGTAGAATATTATAATTTACAAAATAGCTTGGTTAAAAACAAGGATTGAAACCTAAACGAATAACGGTTTCGATTTCGGTTTCGGTTTTTTCCGCGTTTCGGTTTCGGTTACGGTTTCGGTTTTAAGTTTATATAACGAAACGGTTTCGGTATACCGGTTCCATGTTACGGTTTCGGTTTTGATTTCGGTTTTTGTATAAATTTTCTTTATTTCCATATTTTTCATATAATTTTACATTTTTTATATGGTGCTAAATTATGTTCAAATTATGATACTGGGGTAAAGTGGGAAACGTAATTTAAACAATGTTTGTTGTTATTTTAGTAAAAACATTGTGTTATATGAATTATTTAATTGATTACGCCAAGAAAAAAATTTAATTTAAAATTTCGTGACCACAAACCAATGAAAAGCAACATTTTGACTTCACCTGAGATATGATCTGAATTGCAAAGAAGAAGAATTATGTACAATTTTCATCCATAAAAGCCAAAGAAATTAAATTTCAACAATTCTGTAAACTGCAATATATGTAAACTAGTGATGATCATTTGCAAGAGCAAGACAAGAAATGGTAATCTTAATCTTTTAAATAAAAGATCGAAGACAAGTATCTTAAACTGCATATTAATTATGAAAACGAATAGAATTTGAACAATAATTGTAATAATTGTACTTATTTTCTATTTCTTCAACATTTTACTAACAACAAAAAAAAAACCAATAACATAAAAATTTGAATTATATTTTAACAAGAATTAACTAATAAAAAATAATTGTATAAATCAAGTGATGTTGACGAGACAATTTAAAATCTCAAGGCCATAATAAAATGAACGATAAGTCTCCAAATACATTTTCAAATGCTAATTATTTTTTACAAACTTCTTTATGTATCTGTCAATTGATAAGAAAATGTAAATCTATTAGTTGATATTTCACCTTTAAAAATGCATCAATTACTTTTTATAATATTAATCAACAAACTCGAAAATTAAGTTTTTCATTAAAATGTGTTTGGTGACTTTTCGTTCTACAACGACGATATACATTATACGATATACATATACAATAAATATAAGGATTATTTCGTATAGGCATATTTCTGTTTTCGTCACAGATTAAAAAATCCGTATGTAAATAGAACTCAAATAATATCATGCATAGTAACATTTTTCTTTGCGAACACCATGCGAACACAAACTCAAACGCTACAATGCGAATACTAACAGAAAGAAGAGAATATAACGATTCTTATACACACACTTTCACAACGACAACTCTTCGTTGCTATCCTGTATCATCGCATGGCAACAAACAGACGCATGACAAACAGACAGACGCATGACAACGGAGAGACGCATGACACAGACAGACGCATGGCAACGGACAGACGCATGGCACCACACTACATGTATGTATCTAGTACAGCTCTCTAGTTGGCAACAACAACGAGTTCTCTTTGTGGTACAAAAAATTTACCACCAAAAATTCTATCAAAAGCTTGGATGCTGCTTTATACGCATTTTTGTTGTTGTTGCACTTTCAAACGAATCAGCGGATTTTTTATTACTTCATGATTTTACAATTAACAAAAAAAGTATATATAAAAGTAAAATAAAAATGTGCATAGCACAGTGCATATGCACAATCGATGTACGAACTAGCGTAGCGAAGAAAAGAGAAAAACATTGTTTTGTCTGTTTTATCTTTTTGAAGCGACTTTTGAAGCACTTTTAAAGCTATTTACCGCTTCAAAAGTGCTTCACAGGCCTTATTTTTAAGATGCTTATATTCTTTAGAATTGACAAAAACAAAAAAAAACACACATCTTCATTAATGTTCACGTTCATAAATATTTTGCACGCTTTCCATTGTTACTTGTTGTTCAATATTTAGTAATATCATGAATTATTTTGTATATCATTATTACCTTAAAAACATAATAAATACATTAAAATCATAAAAAAACGCAAGTCTTCCTTTTCTTGCAGTCTTAGTCTTGCACTTGCTCTTGTTCTTTTTTTTTTGCAAAATCTCGATCTTGTTCTCGTTCAAAAAAATGCAAGAACAAGAAATGTTTAATTCTCACTAATGGAAACAAATATCTGCCTTATACTTGAAATGTTTAAACTTGTCGAACTTGCACTTCATTTTTCGATTTCCTTAAATAGTTACTGAGATGTTAATAATTTGAAACTTTTTTTACATTTTTTCTTGCATTACCATTGTTTTGTTTATGTCCGAAATTGAGCTGTTTTGAAACATCAGTCAAAAATTCATTAAAAGACTTATAAATAGTATTCTATTGAATAGATCCTTTAAAAGAATATAAAAAATATTCAAATGAACTTTTCAAAACTTGTCCCACTTACCCCAAGCTCCTCTATATATATTACTAATAAAATAAAGAAAAAACCAATATTATTAAAATTTGAATCATTTTTTAACGTAAAAATTTTGCTTGGAGTTGCAGGTGTTTTGTTGTTAATTCGATTAATGAAACAAAAGAACAAATTTTAGACCAAATACCGTTGTTTTTGGAAATATCGTTTCTCAAAAAAACAACGTTGTTGTACAAAAAACAATTTTTGTACAACAAAACATTTTTATTTTGGTAACTCCAAATTTTATTAAATGACATTTAAACATGACCTGTACTTAAGATCTTCTATATAAAATAAAATATGTTTTTCTGTTTCTTTTTATACTTTTTTAAAAACCATTTTAAACCGGTATAAAACCGAAACCGTTTATATCGGTTTTGGATATCGGTTTATTTCTGATTTTCGTATAACGGTTTCGGTTACGGTTTCGGTTTTAAAAATGAAACGGTTTTAAATGGATATCGGTTTCGGTTTCGGTTACGGTTTCAATCCTTGGATGTGACCTTTATGTTCGAACCTTGATTTCATAGAATGAGACTTTTTTAAATATTCCCCGAACGCAACTACGATAATGGAATTTTTTTTTGTAGTTGGGTATGCGAAAAGTCTCAAAAAATATTCAATGGACACATCCTAATTAAACTTCAAAGTGATCAATATACTCAATGATTTTCTTTTCCCTCTATAAAAGTCATATATACAAAAATTTAAATTTATATTTTCTTAATTTTATCATGCTAATTCGACTAAGACTATTTTTAATGTCATTCCATTTTTGGATTCTTTATATTGGTGAGGATCGGTCGATCCTATCCCAAATTATAACCAAAAATTTTCTTAGCGTAAATGAACAATTTTAAAAACGAACAATCCATATTCGACTTAGTACACTTACTTAGAAGTTTTTGAATTTTATAATTACCTAAGTATACTAACCAATTTTTGGAGAGTCGATATCATTTATATATTGGACGACAAACGTTTTCTTTTCATTATAGTTTTTCGTGAAAATATTGAGAGTCATTAATTTCGGCCAGGGATATTCCAAAAAAATTCATGTAATTAATTTTAAATTAAAAAGAGAAAAAAAAGAAAAAATATGAATCCTTTAAAAGTTTAATATTGTTACACTCAAAAAAATAATGTATTAAAATTAATACAATTTATGCACTTGTTTCAAAAAAAAATATTTTTAATACATATCAATTACATATGTATTTATTTACTTACTTTTTAATGAAAAGTGTACTTTTTTTTCCTACAAAATACAAAATATGTTATTTGTGCTTCTTATTTGTATTTTTTTTTGCATTTTTTTCTATTGTACAACATGATACAACATGGAAAATTTATAAATAATGAAGTGCAATAAATTAATATATGAAAACTAAAGACTTTAAAAAATGTCCATGGCTTTTGTTTTTGCATAAATATTCCAATTTCATTTATATGTTTTGTGTGAAATATTGTGGTTTTAAAACATATGTAGAAGTTCTGAAATTGGTATTAATGTGACAATATATAATTGCTGAGGAAATATGTATTATCTTCTAATTGCTGTAGTAATTTGAAACTAAAAAAATATCGTGTTGTTATATGAAATATCCCTGAAAACCCTATTTAGTATCAGTATCAGGTTGAGTTTTTTCTACATAAGGAAACCTTATTCGCCTATTTAATCTATAACATATAAAAAAAAATTAAAAAAAAATGTTTCTTCTGGGATTTGAACCCACACCTCCCGGGTGCAAGGCCTGAGTTCTCATCGTTACGCTATCAACCTCATTTGCTACAGATCATTTATTAATAATCTTGAATCAAATGACTAAAATTTGTGACGCATCGACAATAAATGAAAATAAATAATTTTTTTTTTAGTAATGTGACATTAAAAAGAAATTAAACATATCACAAATTTTGTTTTTGAAGCAAAAATCTTAAACAAAGGTAGAGCAGTGGACGCCGGAGTCGGGAGTTCGATGCCACCTTGTGACAACTGAAACATAAGAAAGCATTTTTATTCAATTGGTAAATTAATATATATGTATAAGGAATAGAAGAAAACGAATGAAAAGAAATGAAAAATGAATAAATAAAAACGTTGTTTTAATACATTTTTTATATTAAAAATACAAAAATGTATTTATTTTTCTATACTTTTCTGGACAGCTAAATAATTGCAATTTCAGTAATTTTAAGAAAAATTTATTTAAAAATTGATCTGAAATTTAATAAAAATATGTACTTATTTTTTATATTTTTCAAACAAAAGCAAATACATGAATTTGTTTAAAAGAAAAGTAAATGTCTTTGGACGTAAAACGAATACAATTGTACTTATTTCAAAGACATTTTTATTTGTTTTTAATACATTATTTCTTTGAGTGTATTTATGTACTTCCTGTATTAATAACAATAGACTCAACCCACAAATGTGTGAATACTACGAACATAAATTGGTCTAGAGGCCGCTATAGTTGACAGATCTTAAATAATAATTACATATTTGTGAGACAATTACCTCTCAGTATCACTAGTACTGAGAGGTAATTGTCATTTGCAAGAACAAGGCAAGAAATGGTAATTTTGTACTTGCTCTTGTTCTTGCACTCTAAGTCTTGCTCTTGTTCTTGCATAGGTACATTTGATCTTGTTCTTGGTCCTTTCTTGCTCTTGCTTGCAAGAATCTTGCAAAATTTTACTTTTTAAATTTTAAATAAAAGATCGACGACAAATATCTTGAACTGAATGTTTTTAATACAGGAAGTACATAAATCTTGCAAAATTTTACTTTTTAAATTTTTAATAAAAGAGCGACGTCAAATATCTTGAACTGAATATTAATTATGAAAACGAATTTGAACACAAATTGTATTTAAGTTAATTATTTTCTATCTTTTCAATTTCTTCAACAAATAATAAAATATTTTTCTAAAAAAAAAAATCCAATAACATAAATAAAAGAATTAACTAATAAAAAATAATTGTATACATCAAGTTATATTGACGAGACAATACAAAATCTTCAGGCCATAATAAAATGTGCACATACATTCATAATAAATATAAATAATATTTCATAGTATATTTTTGTTTTTGTCAGTGATTAAAAAAATCCGTATGCTACACGTACCGTATGTCAAGAGAACACAAATAATATCTTGCAGGGTAACATAAATCTTTGCGAACACAAACTCAAACGCTACATAGCGAACACTAACAGAAAGAAGAAAATACAACAATAACGAATTACGATACGTATACACATCATCGCATGGCAACAAACAGACGCATGCAACGGGCTGACGCATGACAACAAACAGTCTCATGGAAGCACACTACATGTAGGTATGAATGTATGTATGTATGTATGTATGTGAATGATTCAATCTATTGCTGATTCAATCCCAAAAATAAATGCATATAATTTGGTAATGTGAAAAAACAATCATTGACACCAATTCAGTAACTGATTGTAACAAAAAAATCATTATTTCTTTTGAACAAATGATTGCAATCTCTGTTATTGAAATCTTAAATGAAATTCAGTTTAATTCATTCATTTTCTTAAAATCTTTTTTAAAATCTATGTTAAAATCATTACAGATTGAATCATCTTAAGTTGCAATCACTTTTCAAGTCATTGGATTGCTCGAAATATTAATCAAAATCTTTGGATCGAATCACAAGATTTTGCAATCAATTTTAATTAAGTGATTTAAATCATCTGTTCATTTAATCTTAAGATTGAATCACAAAAAACATGCAATCATTTTTCAAGTCAAATGATTCAATCCCAAAAATAAAAAATCATTTGTCAAATCATTTGGTTGCTGCATAAACGACTGAAACGCAAATGATTTTGCAATCACTTTGCTCAAATCATTTTTCTCACTCAAGATTGGAAGCAAAACGCACTCAAATCATTTTTTTGCACTCAAGATTGAATGTAAAACAAATTTAAATCTTTAGTGATTTGAAATTTTTCGATTTTTTTTTTTTTTAATCTTTGTGATTTAAAACAAAAATAACTCGAATTTTTTAACAATTTAAGCAATATGTATTGATGAATTCTTGTTAAAAGAAGTAGTAAGCTAAAGTGACTCGCGCAGCAATTAATGACCGACAGCATCGACTTATGAGTAGAGTACAGTGGGACAGCGAGTACCCAGTGTTGGCGAAAATCGCAAAACCATAAAATTTTTTATTGTACTACAGCCATCTACATCTTCATCTGTATTCTTTACTATGTCATTGTTTTAGAAATTTTAAATATTTTAGAAAAAAAATACTAGTATTTTAAATTAATTTCATTTACAGAGATGAAAAAAAAACGTTTCGGGCACGTTCCGACAAAACTGATTATATTGTTATTTAGTACACAATTTCAACAAATTTTTGTTGTACCACACTCACTTGTCCAATCAAGATGAAATTTTGACAAGTGCATTATATTAATGAAAAACATTCTAATATTCTTCCTGAAGTTCGCAACATATATTAATTTATTCATTTTAATTGTATGGGAGGTACCACACCCATTAAATTGTTGTAATACTTTTTTAAATATTTTTATTTCGGATATCATTTGCATATTTGTTAGAAAAATATTTAATAATAAAAATTTTTATCTTGGATAAAATTTGAATCTATAGCGATCAAAAAATCAACAGCTGTATTCTAAAAACAAAATAATTTCATATTTCTAAGTTAATTTACATAAGTTTTGATGAAAAACTGTATGTGCAATAGAATGGAATGTCCCAACAAATAAAAAAATGTATGCCAAAAAAATATTTTGAGTGATAATTTTTTTTTACTTTTTAAACCAATAATACCAACCAAACCAATAATTAAATGAACGTTACCATTAAAAATATTTACTAACTTTTTATCTTTTATTTATTCTGTTTACAGATAATTTATCCAATAATAAATACTAATATAAATATAAATAATTAAACTATCAAGAAAATACGATGTTCCACTGTGCTCAGTATATTTCACATGTGCGCATTCAACCCCTCTAGAAAATAAAAATTTAACATTGATATCGAGTATAAGTGTATAAATATTTTTTAATCTAAAATTAACGCACAAAATAAATATCAGATAAAAAAACGTATAATATTCTACGATATATTATATTAAAATTCGTCTTATACGTGAACGACGTAATTGATACATCAGAAAATTTATACTGGGTATTTAGTACAAATTAATGGATGTTTACACTGAATAAAATCTTTTGTTACAAAAGAGGAATAAGCTTTTTAATAATGATTATAATTTATATTAAACCCCATACAATACTAACAACAAAATATATAGTTTAAAAATATATTAAAATTATTAAATTAGTGTTATTCTATATATCTATTGATATTCTATATATCTATTGATATTCTATATATCTATTGATATTCTATATATCTATTGATATTCTATATATCTATTGATATTCTATATATCTATTGATAACTCTTTAATTTGTTACAAACCCCCAGGTTATCGTCCCTGTCATGGCTTGCACCGGCTAGCGTGCGGTCTCAGGCAGGTTCTCAACCGCCATGACAAGGCGAGGGGCGAACAATAGCCTAGTTTTCCGCTTCCGCCGAAAACCAGACATAAATATACATTTTACGTACATACATGACAAAATTCACATATGTACACAAAATCTACAAAAAAAATCAAACACATTTCACAAAAAAAATATCCTCAAAAAACACTAAAATTGTCGTTGCCAAATTTTGCCATCTTGGTCATCGTCATTTCGCCCCTATTTTTGCAATTAGCACATCATATTTTATTATCTAAACATAAAAAAATATTAAATTTGCTTACGAAAATAGTCGGAATATTTACGGACTATTTCCGTAGTGGCAGTGTGTGTGCCCTTTAAAAGGTACGAATAGTGGTAGGTATCCGGGTACCTTTTTTTATTTATATATAACCACCCGCCTACACCACTGACAAAAACAACCAGTTGGGAAGGTTAGATCACATGGGAAATTTTAAAGTAGGTGTAATTATGATAGTTAGGATTATCAAAATTATAGTCGGTCTAAGCCGACTATAAATACCCTACACATATGTGTGGTTACCATTCAAAGTGATATATAGGTCACCAGGGTATACGAATCCTGAAAATAACTACAAACATTCAATCGCTGAAGAATTTGATACCCATATTTACAAATGGGTAGGTGTACCGAATTTCGATTTTTTTTTTAATGAACCACAAGTCTTTTCGACGGAAAACATTATTATCACGTACTTGAGCATGATGTCAATATATATTTGACCAAAAAAGTTTACCTAAGCACGTATACATAAAAATTGATCTTTATATGTACATTTTATATGAGGTATTTGAACATAAGTGGTCGGATCATAGGTCACAATGAACCGATCTCGCCAATTTTTTCGCACATACAGCGTAGGTATATTAGTAATCAAAGTTATAAGTTTCATTTATCTAGCTCTTCAATTTTAAAAGTAGTAGGGATTTCAACAGACAGACGGACAGACAGACAGACAGACAGACAGACGGACAGACAGACAGACAGACAGACAGACAGACAGACAGACAGACAGACAGACATACGGACAGACGGACAGACGGACATCGCTAAATCGACTCAGGAGGTCATGCTGATCAAGAATATATATACTTTTCCATACCGGAGATGCTTCCTTCTGGGTGTTACAAACGGCGTACCAAACTGAATATACCCTTTCACTCTTAGTGTAGGGTATAAAAATAAATGATGGCAGCCGAGTGCCAAAGTGCGTAAACAAAGTGAATTAAGCAATATAAACAGGATATAAAGTGAACTAAAGTGAAGTGATTTACACAAAAAATACGAAAGAAAACAATAAACAGAAAATAAATAAAGTGCAAATTTAACCAAAACTAAACAACCACTACAGTGCGGTTCAAAAAAAAGTGTGTATAAAAAAAATGTTAACCCCAAAAAATTTAACTAAACAAAAAAAAATCAAATATATACATAAATCGCAAGTGAAACAAAGAAAAATGCAAATAAACGATAATTAAAGTGGTTTGAATTACAAAATAAAATGCGAAAAAATGGATTATGCAATTAATAATAAAAAAAATGTAACAAAAGCTAAATTAAATCACTAACAAAAAAAAAACAAGCAAAATAATGGTGAGTATTGCTGTATCGTCCGACCAATTCATACACAAAGAAAAAAAAAACATCAAAGTATTCTGTGTAATTTATAAAATTTTTAGTATTTTATATATAGTATTTATTTTTAACAAATGTAAAATTTTAATTATTTACGCATGTGCTGATTTTATTGTTGCTTTACAAAAGAATTCTTAAATATTTAAATTTATTTTTTTATATCTTTACTTTTTTAATATTAATTAATTTTATTTATTTATTCACAGTGTACTACATCAAACGAAACAAATAAAGACTAAAAAGGGACTTCAACAACAACCGACTGCAACGATTGGTGCCACGCAAAACGTACTTAAGTGAACTTAAGGTGAGTATTTTGAAATTGTAAGATTTTATAATTTCAAAATTATTGAAAATACATATATTTTATTAAATATATTTTTGGCCAGGTCCTATCGGTTTGTTGAGGATTCTTTTCACCTAATGACTTTCGAATTCCCTACCTCAAAAGAGCTCTCTGGAGGGGATGGGATCTTAGACAAAGGTCTCTACCGAGAATATGATGGGATAGACATGGTCAAGGTAATATATTCAATTTTTGATTATTTTATTCTACTCCTTTCTTAATCTTTTTACAACTTTTTATTAACATTTACTTTACTACTGTTTTATTTTTTTTTATCATCTTATAAATCTATTTCTTTTTAGGTTTTTCTTTTCTATTTTTTTATCTTAATTTTTATTTCTTTTCAGATTTTTAACAAACAACTTCTTTTCCTTTTCTACTTTTAACTTATTTGAATTCTCTTCAAAATTTTAATACAAATATAAATTTCTTTTCTTTTCAGGTTTCTTTTTGGGTAAGTATCAGTATAATTTGTAATTATGAATTTATAAACAATATGTTATTTTTTTCAGGTTTATTTTTTTCTTTTCAAATTTTTAACAAAAATTTTAAATTCTTTTTTTCTTTTCAGGTTTCTTTTCAGATTTTAACAAAAATTTTAATTTACATTTAACATTTTAATTCCCTTTTCAGGTTTTTTTTTTATTTTCTTTGCAGATATTTAAATAATTTTCTTTTTAGGTATTTAACAAATTTCTTTTCGTTTCAGGTGTTTTTATTATGGGTAAGTATGGTATTTTTCTTTATGAACATTTTAACATTTTATTAAATTTTTATTTTCAGTTCTTTTTTCTACGGTAGGTATTTATATGGTTTTATTTATTTATTCATAACTTTTTATTCCTTTATAAATCTTTTAAAAAATCTTCATTTATTTTTTTTATTAATTCGTTTTTGTTTTATTTAACCTTTTCTTTGCAGGGTTTCTTAGGACGTTTTCCTGGTAGACAGTTTTTTTTGGAATTTTGCTGGCATCCATACGAATTTGGAGCGCAGTCGTTCCCGATGGAGTTTTTTATGTTCTCGCTCCTCACGAAGGCGGGCAGATGTCGGGATATATATATTTTTTTCAATAATTGGCACTTAGCTGTGGTTTTTCTGCTGCTTCCGCCAGCGACTCCCGTGGCTTCCGGTGGTAACGACTGCGTGACTTCCGACGGTAATCGACCTAATTTTAATTTAATTATGTTATTCACTATTTCTCACTATTACATTTTTTTTTATTTTTTTTTTTATAATTTCACTCTTAACTATTTTCCACTTTATTTTATATTACCTTAGGGCTCTATTATGATTAGCAAAGCGAATGGTTTTGGCGAAGCGAACGCAACACTCAACTCAATTTCATTCGCTTCAAGTGTCAAAATCAAGCGAATCAACAGATCATGTGACGAATCGGCGAACGTATCCTAATCTATCATTTTTAAGGTATTTCTTATGATATTTTATTTTTTTGCTTCTGCGTTTTTGTTTATTGGGATTCTCCTGATTTTTAATTTTTTTATCCTTTAAATTTTTTATCATTTTATCTCAAATTTCGAGGTTTTTGTGCCCCAACTAAAAAAAAATATAAAACGTTTTTTTTGTTGGTTTTTTGAACACATTTATTTTTAAAATTAATAATAGTTTGGAACTCCAGCTCAAAAAACCTGAACCACATATAAAATTTCCACATTTCTAACACTAAAAGTGCGCCTGCAACTGCTATGACTATTGCAGCTTGGATCGTTGAGCGATTGTATTATTCTCCCTTGTAACGTGACGACGATGTTTGTCCCTACTGCTTCATATGTCGGAGATGCTGTCAACCCTCGGTCTCCTTAAACCAGACCACATTTTTTAATGGAGACGGTGTAATAGGCCGTTGTAGTGTTTTCCTCCCTCCGAGCTCCGATGGGAGACCACCATCGGGTTGTTGCAGCTTAGTTTCAGCACGGCCAATGTTTCCTTATATCTCTTGAGAGTCTGCTTCTTCGTCGTCTTCACAGTTTGTGTTTTCTTTCCTCATCCGCTAATTTTAATTTTTTAGAAAAACATTTACATCAGCTGTTTGGAAGTCTTAGGGTTTCTTTAAACCAAAATAAAAAAAATATTGCTCCAAATAAAAAAAACTACTTTTTAATAAAAAGTATTTATTTTTATGTAAAAATAATAGCAATTTTAACATTTAGAAACATATTTAACTATAAATGTTAACTAATATGAATTGTTCCGAAGTTTATTTGGATAATTTTTGATTTTTTATAGATAAAAAAAACAAAAAACCGAAAAACTATTATTTTTGTGAATCAAATTACCATTTTTTAAACCATAAATAATATAAAATGGTTTTATAATAAAAAAAATAAATGTTAAGATAAAAGAGTATCTGTTCTAAAAAAAAGGCAGTACTAAAAACACGAAACATGATACTATTTTTTGCAACACGGAAATCCGTCATTTGATACGTCAATATTTAAAGTGTTGTTCACTTTTTAAACCATAAAAATTAGTACATTCGCCAGTTCATTCGCCAAATTGCGTTCGCTTCGCCAAAAGCATTCGCTTCGCTAATCATAATAGGGCCCTTAATTTTCCTTTTTCCCAATATAACTGCCTCCTAGTCCTATTTCCTTCCGTTGACAACAAATCCTTCGTAGTTTAAACAAAAATTATTTATAACTATAATGTTAAATTAAAAACTTTATTTTAAATAAACTGATTTTATTTTTATTTCTTATTAGACATCTGATCGCTGTGAAAATTTCTGCAAAGTGACTTCATGCATTTCACTGCTGCATAAGCGACGAAGAAACGGGCAAGGAAAACACTAACAAAATTGACATGGTGAATATCTCATAAAAGCTTTTATGCATTTTGCATCTCGCTTCACCCACCCTATTAGTCTTAGCTCGCCACTCTAGCAACATATCTTCGATGATTCTTTGCACATAAAGATGGCTTTCGATTTGTGATTTTAAATTTTAAGCGCAATTAATTGTAATTTTGTCTTTTCAAATTTGGTGTTTTTAGATCAGGGTTTGCAGGTAAGTATTTTTTTTACCAATATTTTTCTTTTCAGGTGCAGTTTTTTTTTGATTTAGGGTAAGTATGAGAGTTTCATTTTAATTTAAAATTTATTTTATTTATGTTTTCAAGTGTTCCTATTTTTATACCCTACACTAAGAGTGAAAGGGTATATTCAGTTTGGTACGCCGTTTGTAACACCCAGAAGAAAGCATCTCCGGTATGGAAAAGTATATATATTCTTGATCAGCATGACCTCCTGAGTCGATTTAGCGATGTCCGTCTGTCCGTCTGTCCGTCTGTCTGTCTGTCCGTCTGTCTGTCCGTCTGTCTGTTGAAATCCCTAAGACTTTTAAAATTGAAGAGCTAGATAAATGAAACTTATAACTTAGATTACTAATATACCTACGCTGTATGTGCGAAAAAATTGGCGAGATCGGTCCATGGTGACCTATGATCCGACCACTTATGTTCAAATACCACATATAAAATGTACATATAAAGATCAATTTTTATGTATACGTGCTTAGGTAAACTTTGTTGGTCAAATATATATTGACATCATGCTCAAATACATGATAATAATGTTTTCCGGCGAAAAGACTTGTGGTTCACAAAAAAAAAAAAATCGAAATTCGGTACACCTACCCATTTGTAAATATGGGTATCAAATGAATGGAAATTCTTCAGCGATTGAATGTTTGTAGTTATTTTCAGGATTCGTATACCCTGGTGACCTAAATATCACTTTGAATGGTAACCACACATATGTGTAGGGTATTTATAGTCGGCTTAGACCGACTATAATTTTGATAATCCTAACTATCATAATTACACCTACTTTAAAATTTCCCATGTGATCTAACCTTCCCAACTGGTTTTATTTTTATTTTTTATCTTTGCAGAGCATTGATTATGATTTTCTTTATTTTCGATAATTTATCTATTATTGTGAATTTATTTTTTTATAATGTTTATTAAATATTTCGTCTTTTTTTCATTTCAGGTCACACGCTACAAAACTCTAGCTTTTCGAGTTTTGCGATTAAAAGCTAGTGGGCATGTGACTTATTTTTGTAAGATTTGTACTTATATCATTACTTTATTTTCAGATCTGGACTTAGGTGGATCGGCTCTATGGAATTTGACTCTGACGATGCTGGACTTTTACGGGAAGTTTAATAATCTTGAAGCTTAAAGTCAATTTACTTTTTTTGCCTTTTTACTGTTTCAGGTCTTTCGCGTGGTATGCCCCCAGCCGTTTTCCTTGCATCGATTCCAGCTCGTAGATATTTTTGCCCACGGATTTCACTATTCGACACTTGGAAAACTTTCGACAAAACTTGGAATTGGACTGCCAGTGTATCAAGCTTTCTCGCCAACTCGTAACTGGCTCCGCACGTAACCATCTGTTGTCCAAACAACGCAAAGTACTCACTCCATTCGCTGAATGCACCGAGCTGCGAAGCGCACACTCGATCTCGGTCAAGTAAACGATGATCAGTCTCCAAATATGCCCGTATGGCAGCGAGTACTGACTGGTTGACTCTTCAGAGGCGTTTGATTGCGGCGCATAAAACGCAGTTTTCATATGCTTTATTTGGTTAGCGGTTAGCATATACTGGAATTCCTTCGCCAGGAACTGTTTACCATTGTCCGAATGGATAATTTCTGGAACGCCAAAAGTGTGGTAGATGTCATGCACCAGAAATTTTACCACGTTGCTGGCAGTTGCCTCCTTCATGGCTTTAAGGAACACGAACTTCGAGAGATGGTCGACAACAATAAAAATGTATGCGTGTCCTCTTTTGGATCGTGGATACTTGCCGAGAAAATCCACGTACAATTTCTGGAATGGTCTCTGCGTGACAACTTCCGCTCCCATCGTCGGTCTCAGCTGGAAATTCGCTGACTTAGTTTCGTTGCAGACGACGCAGCTCTTGACGTAGCTCCTGACTTGCATAGCCATACGAGGCCAGTAGTATAACTGCCTTAAGCGGTGGAGAGTTTTCGGTACACCTCCATGAGCTGCTACCTGCGGCTCATGCGCTTCAGCAATCAGTGCTGCCGTCAGTGATTCTGGTGCCCACATCTTCCACGGACTCGAGTTACAATCATCTTGTGCAAAATCAACACGCTTGTACATTACGCCATCCTGTATCTGAACGTCCGGATATTTGGCAGCATTCGCTTCATACGACTCAACAAGTTACAAGTACTCTGGCGAGCTAAATTCAGTTGTTTCGAAATTCATTAATTCCACTTCTTCTACTTTCAGATCCACATTTTCGGATCCCTTTCTATGCTCGATCTCGAAATCGAACGCTTGGAGCTGCAACGACCACCTTGACAATCGTCCACTCAGATCACGCAGCTGCATCAACCATTTGAGGCTAGCGTGGTCAGTGATCACCGTGAAGGGCATCAGTTCCACATACGGTCGGAACCGCTTCACCGCCAGAACCACCGCTGTCCTGGAACAGGACAGCTCCAACACATGTGTGCGATGCGTCGCACTGGACATAAAACCGTCGCTTGAAATCCGGATAGACGAGAACTGGAGCTGACGTCAGCGCTTGCTTCAGCGCTTTAAAAGCTTCCAAGGCCCCAGGACTCATGCTGAATTTGGTGCTTTTCTTGAGTGTATCGCTCAGCGGCGCTGCAAAATTCTTGACGAAACGCCGGTACCACCCCGCAGTACCCAGAAAACTGCGAACTTGTCTTGTCGACCTAGGAACAGGTATGTTTTTAATTACCATTACCTTGTCTGGATCGGTATTTAAGGCTCCACCGCCAATAATGAATCCAAAGTATCGCAATTCTTTAAAACAAAATTTAGATTTTTGAAGACCAATTGTTAATTTTGCCTTTTGGCTTTGGCTCTCCTCGATCACCCCGAGCTCCAACATTTTGTCGACCTCCGCGTAGAGTAGCTCCTGTACAGCTGGCGATACCGGGTAGTAACGATCTTTGACCGCCTCCGCTCCTTCAACAAGCTGTATCACATGTTTCTCCAGGTTAGTCTTGCCTAAACCATGTTCCTCAAAAGTATAAAATTGTTTTTTTATTTCTTCCAGCTGCATCTTCTGCTCCGCCGTCAAGTCATGCTCTGGACCTTTTCCCATCGCTGGTACTTCCGGACTTGTAATAATTTCGTCGATTTCAGCGACTCCGATAATCTCTGGTGGCAACTCGAACTTCCGCCAGAAGTCGATGCCTAAGTACACCGTCTGCTCCAACGTCGGACATAAATAAAATGTAATTTCACTTACTTTTTCTTTCTACCAAATACGTTCTGCGTCCGTCCACCTGCTGTTTTCACTCGCGACCAATAATCGTCATGATCGACGCCCAACTCGTACAGTAACTCGCGACATCCTTCACCAAATAAGCTTATGGAGGCTCCGGTGTCTAACAAGCCATTTAAATTTTTCCCGAGCACTTCTATCTCGGCGTAACTTCTTGGATCTGCGCTGCTGGTTTTCCTCACCGATTCTGCAACCATTTGACGAACTGATTTTCGACGCTGATACCTCTCGCGCGCTTTCTGGATTTTTCGGGATATTACACGCATGCCTCCGAGTTGATGTTCACCAAAAATTCGTCGCCGGGCTTCGTAGTATTTTGCGTAGCGTTCTTCATAGGGTTGTATATCAAATGACGGCGTAGCGCCGCTCATCGTATCGCTTGTTTTAAAGTTTTTCAAAATATTAATTATTTTTTTATTTACAGGTTTTGTTTTCGTTTGTGGCTCTTGTTTTACGACCGCTGCTGATTTTATTGTTGCTGATTTTGTTGTTGCTGGTTTTGTTGTGGCTGATGCTGGTGTAATTGCTGCGTTTGTAGCTGATGCTGATGTTGACGCTGCTGTTGCGGCTGATTTTGTTGCTGATGATGTTGTAGCTGATGTTGTTGTTGGTGCGATGTAGATGCTGCGCTGGGATTCGAATAGGAACAGTTGAAAATTGAATTAAATTAGCACAAAAGAAAATATCGTTTTATTGTAACAAGATTTTATTGAATATAAAAAGAAAAATATTTGATAGGAAAATTTTCAAATACAAAATTATACATAACAAATAAATATATATTAATTATAAGCAAGTAGATTTATAATCAAGTGTTTTCATAACTCTGAAACATTAAAACATTTAAGTCAACACTCCCACTAAATGTTGCAATTATCAGTTCTTCCCATTAACAAGTCTCGTAAGTAATTAAAAGCTGGTTTAGGTAATGACTTCGTGAATATGTCTGCAAGTTGATCATTGCTCTGCACATATTTTAGACAAAATTCACCGGATTCATATCTTTCACGTATGAAATGAAAACGGACGTCAATGTGTTCAGTTCTTTTTGATAAGTTTTATTGCGCTTTGGTTATCCAGTAGAATTTAGTGGTCCTTTACTGTATCAGTAACTTCATTCAGAAACCTCTTTATCCATATGAGGTCCTTTACAGCTTCGGATGCTGCAATATATTCTGCCTCCGTCGTAGATAAAGTAACGGAGCGTTGTTGCTGTGACCTCCAAGCTACTGTGCATGTATCCAATTTTGTTACCATTCCAGAAGTAGATCTTCGATTTTGTACATTACCAGCGTAGTCAGAGTCCGAATAAGTTCTTAACTCATTATTCTGCTGTTTCGTATAAAGAATTCCAATGTGTTTTGTACCTTTTAAATACCTCAGTACGCGCTTTGCAGCACTAATGTGACTTGAAGTTGGATTTTCCATATATCTGCTCAACACTCCCACTGCATATGAGAGGTCAGGTCGACTTATAATTGACAAATATATAAGAGATCCAATCAATTCCTTATATGGAAACTTTTCTGATGTCAGATCTCGATTCGACTCTTGTAACCAAATGTTGTTGGTCTCCAATGGAGTTGAAACGCGGTTGCACTCTGCCATATTAAAACGTTTTAATATTTTTTGTGCGTATTGTAATTGATGAAGATACTATGATCCATCTTTCATCAATTGCATTTGGAAACCATGAAATTTATCAATATTACATTCCTTCATATCAAAATGTACCCTTAGATGCTTCAACAATTTTCGAGCAAGATTTTCGTCGTTTGAAACCAACATCTACGTAAATCGCCAGTATAATTTTAGATCCGTTACTATTTTTAATATAGACACATGAATCTGCCGAACTAACTGTCATATTAAACAGTTCAAGAACTTCGTTACCTTTTTGTTGAAACATATCGGAGCTTGTTTCAACCCATATAAGCTGCGTTTCAATTTGCAAACTTTTCTGGGGTCTTTTATGTAACCAAGGGGTTGTTTTAAATACAGTTCTTCATCTAATTTCCCGTATAAAAAAGCTGTTTTTATGTCAAATTGCTTAATACACATACCTCCGCTAACTGCTAGTTATAAAATTATCCTGACTGAATCGTATTTTACCACTGGACTGAACGTTTCCTCGAAGTCAAGGCCATGCACTTGCGTAAATCCACGGGCAACAAGGCGAGCTTCAAAGCGACCAATACTTCCATCAGAATTGAGCTTAATTTTATAAACCCAACGACAATCGACTAGCTTTCTGTTAGCAGGCAAATCACACAATTCCCAAGTCTTATTTTTTATTAATGAATCATATTCTTCGTTCATTGCAAGCTTCCACTGCTCCGCAAACTTCGATGTTAATGAAATTTCACAGCCAAATACTCGCAGATGTTCTATTTTTGGCACTGTGTTGTACCACAACTCAAAAGGAGTTTTACCTTTAATTGAACTTGGACCACTGCGATTTAGTACGTACACAACTGAATGGACAGCTTCCGCCCACATATCCTTCTTCAATGATTTTGCGTATATTAAACTTCTGGCCAGCTCAACTATCGTACGCATTTCTCTTTCAGCGGACCCATTTTGCTCAGGTGTGTATGCTACGGTTTTCTGGTGTTTAAGACCATTGCTTGCTAAAAGATTTTTGACCACCTTGTTCGTAAACTCTGTTCCGTTATCAGATCTGAAGGCCATAATGTTTACGCCTGAGTTTTTAACCATTTGAAGAAATCCATTTATCTTGTCCTTTGCTTCATCTTTCTGCCTCAAGAAATACACGCACTTAAATCTTGAATAGTCATCTTTTAACAAAAGAAAATATTTGGAACCACTCAGCGATAACTGCTCCATAGGCCCACAAATATCGGCATGAACTATTTCGCCAGGCTTTCTTGCACGATGCTCGCGTTCTTTAAATGTTAAGCGATGTTGCTTACCGAAACAGCAACCTTCGCAGCATTCCTCGATGTCATCATTGAATTGAATATTATTCCGCTTCAATGTATCTTTCACATGATTGACGTTTTGATATACCAACCTTTGATGCCAAACCTGAAGCGATTCACTACTACTCGTCTTTGCAATGAAATTCGAACTGTTACCCGTTTTCTTAAGTTCTGAAACTTGCATCTTCATCTCAAACAGATTTCCACATCGATATACCACTGCTTCGGTTTTTCCATCTCGAACGAACTTGCAAATATTTTTGTCCGACTGCATGACAACCTTTGTCCATGGCAGTAGATGCAGAAAATAAATTGACTTTTATACCCGGTACCAAAAGAACATTTTTCAGGTATCTTTTCTGCCAACCATCATCATTGCATACAAACACATCAATGTTTCCTTGGCCTATTGCTTGCAGGGAAGATCCATGACCGATTCGTACGTACTTACAATGCTCAAATTCTTCAAATGCATAGAACCATTCACTATGACGCGTCATATGTTCAGAAGCGCCAGAATCTACGAACCATTTTTTTTCAATATCTACTTTTTTGTAGTTGCAGTCACCCATAAATGCATTTGATTTAGATTGCCTTTTTGCATGGCCGTCGTACTTTTTCTTTGCCAAAGGACAGTCCTTTTTCCAATGACCTTCTTTATTGCAAGTGAAACATTTTCCTGGTTTTTTATGGTCAGCTTTTCTCTCGAACTTCTTTGACGCAAAAGCATTGTTTCAGCAGTACATTCTGCATTCATCCGTGATTGTTCCAGTATAAGTCTATTTGTGAGGTTTTCCAGTGTCCTCTTCTCCTCAGCTTAAGACTCCCAAGCCGTAATAAAATTACTAAAACTGGAAGGTAGCGTCATAAGAATTTTGGTCATGAGCATTTTTTCGGATATTGGCTCCCCAAAGTTCTTAAGTCGCTCAGCCAATTCTTCGATTTTTGCGACATGTACTTCTATGGTGTCTTCTGCCGCTTTCTGGAATTGATAAAACTGTTGCTGCAACATGTGAATGCTTACCTCGGACTTCAATTCGTGAATCGAGAGTAATTTGCTCCACATCTCGCGCGCCGATTTGCAGCACATAAGGTATTGTATGATCGAGCGTTCCGCCGCAGTAATAATCGTTCGCTGCGCTTTTATATCAGCCTTTTCCCACTCTTGCAATTTCTTGAGGTATGCTGCATTCGCCGCATCTCCACCTCCTTCTTGCGTAGGCCTTTCCCATGATCCGTCCACTATCTTGAAGATATCCATCGATTTCATAATGATGCACATCTGGAACTTCCATGAACACCAGTTTTCAGCTCCGTGGAGTTTTTCAATCTTGATGTCATCCATAGTATCGTTGATTATTGAGACTTTAGTTGCTGATAATTTTCGCTGAACTTTTCCTTGATTTTACGCCTCGCTTTTCGCCAAAACTTTCGCTGATCGTTCTGCAGATATTCAATTAGTTGTCTTGTTTTTTTTATGGAAAACAATCTGGGCCCATAACCAGTTGAAAATTGAATTAAATTAGCACAAAAGAAAATATAGTTTTATTGTAACAAGATTTTATTGAATATAGAAAGAAAAATATTTGATAGGAAATTTTTCAAACAAATAAATATATATTAATTATAAGCAAGTAGATTTATAATCAAGTGTTTTCATAACTCTGAAACATTGAAACATTTAAATCAACAGGAACGTGGCTCCGTCGCTCGTGGCACGCCCCTCCTCGAGTTTTCCCCGTTACAATTTTGACACTTCGGTGTCAAGTCCGCATTTGTAACAAAATATGTTACGGACAGCCGCCTCACAGTCCATATATGTATGCCCTTGCTCTTGGCAGTTCCAACAAATTAAAACGCGTCGCTGCTGGAAGTTTTATTTTATTTTCTATAAGTGTAATTATTTTATTATCAAGTTTCATTGTTTTACTATATATGTTTATTTATCCAATTATTTTATTTATATTTTTATCTTTATTGTAAGTATTATTATATTATTATTACAATTTTTAATTTATTTTATCTTTTCATATACTATCTATTTTAAGTTTATACTATTAATATTTTTAGTTCATTATATTTATTTTATGAAATTTATATATTAATTATTTTTGATTAAATTATTTTAGTTATATTAAATTAATTTTGATATATTACCATTTTCGCAAATTCAAGTTATTTTGTATTATTAAGTTATTGTAATTATATTTAAGTTATTTTATATTATTAGGTTATTGTAATTATATTTATGTTATTTTACGTTATATATTAATTATACTTAATCTTTCATATTTTCTACAAATTGTTTTTTAAATCTACCAATTATTTTTATTTTATTCTTTATTTATATATTATTGAAATTATGTAATTATTTTCCTACAAATTTTTATATCACACAAAAATAAACTCACAAAAATCTCACAAAAAAAAATGAACTTAAACGGGGCTTAATGACTGGACACACCTTAATCTAATTTGACGACGACAGTGTATAATTAAATAAATTAACAAAAATTAATAAATAATAGACAAAATAATAACAAACATTAAATATTGCACTTGAAATTGAATTGAAAAATCTCAACAATTTTTTATTTTTTTTTTTGCGTGTGAGACATTACTCAAATCGGAAGCATGGCAACCCTGGGTATTCTTAACCAAATTCCGCCTTCCGCAAATGAGTCAAGCATATTCAAGACAAATAACTCCAGGCTTCGTAGTTGTATTGCAACAAGACCCTAGGACATGGACGTTATTTGAGGTGCACACTGGACTGCAACATTGACAAGATACACGCTTGTTCACGGACATATCCACACGTACACTTCGAAAATTGATCTCACAAACAATAAAAAAAAATTAGCAAACAAAATTAACAAGTTGACAAATCTTACGTTACTTTTCTGAATTTACTGAACTTTTACTTTAATAACAAAACTAATTTTCTCGATCGTCTGTTTCTTTCAACATCCCCTTGGTTTGGTGCAATTAAAAATAAGGTTGAATTCTTCATTCAAGCCACCAAATCGCAAGGAGATGCGGTAAGAAATCCGATCGAGGCCTCTATTTATATATTGGGCGCCATATTGTTACAAACCCCCTCAAAAAACACTAAAATTGTCGTTGCCAAATTTTTCCATCGTGGTCATCGTCATTTCGCCCCTATTTTTGCAATTAGCACATCATATTTTATTTTCTAAACATAAAAAAAAAAATATTAAATTTGCTTACGAAAATAGTCGGAATATTCACGGACTATTTCCGTAGTGGCAGTGTGTGTGCCCTTTTTTTATTTATATATGTACCTTTTTTTATTTATATATAACCACCCGCCTACATCACTAACAAAAACAAAAATAAATGATGGCAGCCGAGTGCCAAAGTGTGTAAACAAAGTGAATTAAGCAATATAAACGGGATATAAAGTGAACTAAAGTGAAGTGATTTAACACAAAAGCACAAAAAATACGAAAGAAAACAATAAACAGAAAATAAATTAGGTGGCTTAAATAAAGTGCAAATTTAACCAAAACTAAACAACCACCACAGTGCGGTTCAAAAAAAAGTGTGTATAAAAAAAATGTTAACCCCAAAAAATTTAACTAAACAAAAAAAAATCAAATATATACATAAATCGTAAGTGAAACAAAGAAAAATGCAAATAAACGATAATTAAAGTGGTTTGAATTACAAAATAAAATGCAAAAAAAATGGATCATGCAATTAATAATAAAAAAAAATGTAACAAAAGCTAAATTAAATCACTAACAAAAAAAAAACATGCAAAATAATGGTGAGTATTGCTATATCGTCTGACCAATTCATACACAAAGAAAAAAAAAAACATCAAATCATTCTGTGTAATTTATAAAATTTTTAATATTTTATATATAGTATTTATTTTTAACAAATGTAAAATTTTAATTATTTACGCATGTGCTGATTTTATTGTTGCTTGACAAAAGAATTCTTAAATATTTAAATTTATTTTTTAATATCTTTACTTTTTTAATATTAATTAATTGTATTTGTTTATTCACAGTGTACTACATCAAACGAAACAAATAAAGACTAAGAAGGGACTTCAACAACAACCGACTGCAACGATTGGTGCCACGCAAAACGTACTTAAGTGAACTTAAGGTGAGTATTTTGAAATTCTAAGATTTTATAATTTCAAAATTAATGAAAATACATATATTTTCTTAAATATATTTTTGGCCAGGTCCTATCGGTTTGTTGAGGATTCTTTTCACCTAATGACGTTCGAATTCCCTACCTCAAAAGAGCTCTCTGGAGGGGATGGGATCTTGGACAAAGGTCTCTACCGAGGATATGATGGGATAGACATGGTCAAGGTAATATATTCAATTTTTGATTATTTTATTCTACTTCTTTCTTAATCTTTTTACAATTATTTATTAACATTTACTTTACTACTGTTTTATTTATTTTTTTTATCATCTTATAAATCTATTTCTTTTTAGGTTTTTCTATTCTATTTTTATACCCTACACTAAGAGTGAAAGGGTATATTCAGTTTGGTACGCCGTTTGTAACACCCAGAAGGAAGCATCTCCGGTATGGAAAAGTATATATATTCTTGATCAGCATGACCCCCTGAGTCGATTTAGCGATGTCCGTCTGTCCGTCTGTCTGTCTGTTGAAATCCCTACTACTTTTAAAATTGAAGAGCTAGATAAATGAAACTTATAACTTAGATTACTAATATACCTACGCTGTAGATCGGTCCATTGTGACCTATGATCCGACCAATTATGTTCAAATACCTCATATAAAATGTACATGTAAAGATAAATTTTTATGTATACGTGCTTAGGTAAACTTTTTTGGTCAAATATATATAATTGATATCAAGCTCAAATACATGATAATAATGTTTTCCGGCGAAAAGACTTGTGGTTCACAAAAAAAAATCGAAATTCGGTACACCTACCCATTTGTAAATATGGGTATCAAATGAATGGAAATTCTTCAACGATTGAATGTTTGTAGTTATTTTCAGGATTCGTATACCCTGGTGACCTATATATCACTTTGAATGGTAACCACACATATGTGTAGGGTATTTATAGTCGGCTTAGACCGACTATAATTTTGATAATCCTAACTATCATAATTACACCTACTTTAAAATTTCCCATGTGATCTAAACTTCCCAACTGGTTTTAACCTTAATTTTTATTTCTTTTCAGATTTTTGACAAACAACTTCTTTTCCTTTTCTACTTTTAACTTATTTTAATTCTCTTCAAAATTTTAATACAAATATAAATTTCTTTTCTTTTCAGGTTTCTTTTTGGGTAAGTATCAGTATAATTTGTAATTATGAATTTATAAACAATATTTTTTTTTTCAGGTTTCTTTTTTTCTTTTCAGATTTTTAACAAAAATTTTAAATTCTTTTTCTTTTCAGGTTTCTTTTTTTTCTTTTCAGATTTTTAACAAAAATTTTAAATTCTTTTCAGGTTTCTTTCAGATTTTAACAAAAATTTTAATTTACATTTAACATTTTAATTCCCTTTTCAGGTTTTTTTATACCCTACACTAAGAGTGAAAGGGTATATTCAGTTTGGTACGCCGTTTGTAACACCCAGAAGGAAGCATCTCCGGTATGGAAAAGTATATATATTCTTGATCAGCATGACCTCCTGAGTCGATTTAGCGATGTCCGTCTGTCTGTCCGTCTGTCTGTCTGTCCGTCTGTCTGTCTGTCTGTCTGTCTGTCTGTCTGTCTGTCTGTCTGTCTGTCTGTCTGTCTGTCCGTCTGTCTGTTGAAATCCCTACTACTTTTAAAATTGAAGAGCTAGAAAAATGAAACTTATAACTTAGATTACTAATATACCTATGCTGTATGTGCGAAAATTGGCGAGATCGGTCCATTGTGACCTATGATCCGACCACTTATGTTCAAATACCTCATATAAAATGTAAATATAAAGATCAATTTTTATGTATACGTGCATAGGTAAACTTTTTTGGTCAAATATATATTTACATCATGCTCAAATACATGATAATAATGTTTTCCGGCGAAAAGACTTGTGGTTCACAAAAAAAAATCGAAATTCGGTACACCTACCCATTTGTAAATATGGGTATCAAATGAATGAAAATTCTTCAGCGATTGAAAGTTTGGAGTTATTTTCAGGATTCGTATTCCCTGGTGACCTATATACCACTTTGAATGGTAACCACACATATGTGTAGGGTATTTATAGTCGGCTTAGACCGACTATAATTTTGATAATCCTAACTATCATAATTACACCTACTTTAAAATTTCCCATGTGATCTAACCTTCCCAACTGGTTTTAACCTTAATTTTTATTTCTTTTCAGATTTTGGCAAACAACTTCTTTTCCTTTTCTACTTTTAACTTATTTTAATTCTCTTCAAAATTTTAATACAAATATAAATTTCTTTTCTTTTCAGGTTTCTTTTTGGGTAAGTATCAGTATAATTTGTAATTATGAATTTATAAACAAAATTTTTTTTATCAGGTTTCTTTTTTTCTTTTCAGATTTTTAACAAAAATTTTAAATTCTTTTTCTTTTCAGGTTTCTTTTTTTTCTTTTCAGATTTTTAACAAAAATTTTAAATTCTTTTCAGGTTTCTTTCAGATTTTAACAAAAATTTTAATTTACATTTAACATTTTAATTCCCTTTTCAGGTTTTTTTATACCCTACACTAAGAGTGAAAGGGTATATTCAGTTTGGTACGCCGTTTGTAACACCCAGAAGGAAGCATCTCCGGTATGGAAAAGTATATATATTCTTGATTAGCATGACCTCCTGAGTCGATTTAGCGATGTCCGTCTGTCCGTCTGTCTGTCCGTCTGTCTGTCTGTCTGTCTGTCTGTCTGTCTGTCTGTCTGTCTGTCCGTCTGTCTGTCCGTCTGTCTGTTGAAATCCCTACTACTTTTAAAATTGAAGAGCTAGAAAAATGAAACTTATAACTTAGATTACTAATATACCTATGCTGTATGTGCGAAAAAATTGGCGAGATCGGTCCATTGTGACCTATGATCCGACCACTTATGTTCAAATACCTCATATAAAATGTACATATAAAGATCAATTTTTATGTATACGTGCTTAGGTAAACTTTTTTGGTCAAATATATATTTACATCATGCTCAAATACATGATAATAATGTTTTCCGGCGAAAAGACTTGTGGTTCACAAAAAAAAATCGAAATTCGGTACACCTACCCATTTGTAAATATGGGTATCAAATGAATGAAAATTCTTCAGCGATTGAAAGTTTGGAGTTATTTTCAGGATTCGTATTCCCTGGTGACCTATATACCACTTTGAATGGTAACCACACATATGTGTAGGGTATTTATAGTCGGCTTAGACCGACTATAATTTTGATAATCCTAACTATCATAATTACACCTACTTTAAAATTTCCCATGTGATCTAACCTTCCCAACTGGTTTTTTATTTTCTTTGCAGATATTTAAATAATTTTCTTTTATTTTTAGGTATTTAACAAATTTCTTTTCGTTTCAGGTGTTTTTATTATGGGTAAGTAAGATATTTTTCTTTATGAAAATTTTAACATTTTATTAAATTTTTATTTTCAGTTCTTTTTTCTACGGTAGGTTTTTATATGGTTTTATTTATTTATTCATAACTTTTTATTCCTTTATAAATCATTTTAAAAATCTTCATTTATTTTTTTCATTAATTCGTTTTTGTTCTATTTAACCTTTTCTTTGCAGGGTTTCTTAGGACGTTTTCCTGGTAGACAGTTTTTTTTGTTTTTTTTGGAATTTTGCTGGCATCCATACGAATTTGGAGCGCAGTCGTTCCCGATGGAGTTTTTTATGTTCTCGCTCCGCACGAAGGCGGGTAGATGTCGGGATATATATATTTTTTTCAATAATTGGCACTTAGCTGTGGTTTTTCTGCTGCTTCCGCCAGCGAATCCCGTGGCTTCCGGTGGTAACGACTGCGTGACTTCCGACGGTAATCGACCTAATTTTAATTTAATTATGTTATTCACTATTTCTCACTATTACATTTTTTTTTATTTTTTTTTTTATAATTTCACTCTTAACTATTTTATACTTAATTTTATATTACCTTAATTTTCCTTTTTCCCAATATAACTGCCTCCTAGTCCTATTTCCTTCCGTTGACAACAAATCCTTCGTATTTTAAACAAAAATTATTTATAATTTTAAATTAAAGACTTTATTTTAAATCAAGGATTGAAACCGTAACCGAAAACGATATCCGTTTAAAACCGTTTCATTTTTAAAACCGAAACCGTAACCGAAACCGTTTACGAAAATCAGGAATAAACCGATATCCAAAACCGATATAAACGGTTTCGGTTTTATACCGGTTTAAAACGGTTTTTATAAAAGTATACAAAAAACCAGAAAAACATATTTTTTTTTATAGAAGATCTTAAGTAAAATTTCATCAAAATTTGGAGTTCCCAAAATAAACATTTTTGGTTGTACAAAAATTCACATGTTGTTTTTTGAGAAACGATATTTCTAAAACAACGGTATTTGGTCTAAAATTTGTTTTTTTGTTTCATTAATCGAATTAACAACAAAACACCACAACTCCAAGCTAAATTTTTACGTTAAAAAATGATTTAAATTTTATTAATATTGGTTTTTTATTTATTTTATTAGTAAAATATATAGAGGAGCTTGGGGTAAAGTGGGACAAGTTTTGAAAAGTTCATTTCAATATTTTTTAAATTCTTTTAAAGGATCTATTCAATAGAATACCATTTATAAGTTTTCTAATGAATGCTCCATTTCGGACATAAACAAAACAATGTAATGCAAAAAAAAAAATGTTTAAAAAGTTTCAAATTATTAACATCTCAGTAACTATTTAAGGAAATACGAAAAATGAAGTGTAAGGTAGACAAGTTTAAAAATTTCAAGTATAAGGCAGATATTTGTTTACATTAGTGATGATTAAAAATTTCTTGTTCTTGCATCTTATTCTGGCATTTTTTTGCAAGAACAAAAGCGAGAACAAAATCGAGATTTTGCAAGAAAAAGAACAAGAGCAAGTGCAAGACTAAGACTGCAAGAAAAGGAAGACTCTTGCATTTTTTTATGATTTTAATGTATTTATTATGTTTTTAAGGTAATAATGATATACAAAAGAATTCATGATATTACTAAATATTGAACAATAAGTAACAATGGAAAGCGTGCAAAATATTTATGAACGTGAACATTAATGAAGATGTGTGTCGAATTCTAAAGAATATAAGCATCTTAAAAATAAGGCCTGTGAAGCACTTTTGAAGCGGTAAATAGCTTGAAAAGTGCTTCAAAAGTCGCTTCAAAGAATTAAAATAGACAAAACAATGTTTTTTTCTCTTTTCTTCGCTACGCAAGTTCGTACATCGATTGTGCATATGCACTGTGCTTATGCACATTATTATTTTTGTTTTACTTTTATATATAGTTTTTTTGTTAATTGTAAAATCATGAAGTAATAAAAAATAATACATGAACATTTTCACAGTGTGATATATTTAGCTGATATATTGCTTTTTGTGTTTTTCTTTTTTCACAAATCCGCTGATTCGTTTGAAAGTGCAAATACAACAAAAATGCGAATAAAGCAGCATCCAAGCTTTTGATAGAATTTGGCGGGAAATTTTTTGTACCACAAAGAGAACTCGTTGTTGTTGCCAACTAGAGAGCTGTACTAGATACATACATGTAGCGTGGTGCCGAGCATCTGTCCGTTTTCATGCGACTGTCTGTTGTCATGCGTCTGTCCGTTGTCATGCGTATGTCTGTTGTCATGCGTCTGTTTGTTGCCATGCAATGATACAGGAAAGCAACGAAGAGTTGTCGTTGTGAAAGTGTATGTATACGTAATCGTTATATTATCTTCTTTCTGTTAGCATTCGCTTTGTAGCGTTTGAGTTGGTGTTCGCATGATGTTCACAAAGAAAAATGTTACTCTGCAAGATATTATTTGAGATCTCTTGACATACGGTACGTGTAGCATACGGATTTTTTTAATGTGTGACGAAAACAGAAATATGCTTATACGAAATATACCTTATATTTATTGTATATGTATATCGTATACTGTATATCGTCGTTGTAGAACTAAAAGTCATCAAATACATTTTTATGAAAAACTTAATTTTCGTGTTTGTTGATTAATATTATAAAAAGTAATTGATGCATTTTTAAAGTTGAAATATCAATTGATAGATTTACATTTTCTTATCATGTGGTAAAAAAAAATGGAGATCATCGATAAAAAATTGACAGATACATAAAGATGTTTGTAAAAAATATTTAGCATTTTGAAAATGTATTTGGTTCATTTTATTATGGCCTTGACATTTTGAATTGTCTTGTCAACATCACTTGTTCTATACAATTATTTTTTATTTGTTAATTCTAGTTAAAATATTATTCAAAATTTTATGTTATTGGATTTTTTTTTGTTAGTAAAACGTTGAAGAAATTGAAAATATGGAAAATAAGTAACTTAAATACAATTAGTGTTCAAATTCTATTCGTTTTCATAATTAATATGCAGTTTAAGATATTTGTCTTCGATCTTTATTTAAAATTTAAAAGATTAAGATTAACATTTCTTGCCTTGCTCTTGCAATTGATCATCACTAGTTTACATATATTGCAGTTCACAGAATTGTTGAAATTTAATTTCTTTGGCTTTTATGGATGAAAATTGTACAAAATTCTTCTTCTTTTCAATTCAGATCATATATCAGGTGAAGTCAAAATGTTGCTTTTCATTGGTTTGTGGTCACGAAATTTTAAATTAAAATTTTTTTCTAAAAAAAATAACAACAAACATTGTTTAAATTACGTTTCCCACTTTACCCCAGTATAATAATTTGATCATAATTTAGCACCATCTTTGCAAGATTCTTTGCACATAAAGATGGCTTTCGATTTGTGATTTTAAATTTTAAGCGCAATTAATTGTACTTTTGTCTTTTCAGATTTGGTGTTTTTAGATCAGGGTTTGCAGGTAAGTATTTTTTTTACTACTATTTTTCTTTTCAGGTGCAGTTTTTTTTTGATTTAGGGTAAGTATCAGAGTATCATTTTAATTTAAAATTTATTTTATTTATGTTTTCAAGTGTTTTTTTTTTATTTTTATTTTTTATTTTCTTTTTTTATATCTTTTCAGAGCATTGATTATGATTTTCTTTATTTTCGATAATTTATCTATTATTGTGAATTTATTTTTTTTATAATGTTTATTTAATATTTCGTCTTTTTTTCATTTCAGGTCACACGCTACAAATTGATAATGCCTTTCTATACAAAATCAATAAGATCGATTCAACATTCCTTACCACAATGCATATATTGAGGTTTCCTGAAAAAGTTTGACAAACAAACATTTATCTTTTTACCAGAGCTCTCGATTACCCGGGTACCCGGGCTTTTCGAGCTACCCGGGCAATACCCGGGTAGTTCAAATACTCGAAAAACCCGGGTATTAAATGTTCGAGATACCCGGGTAATTTATTCGTTCGTTTGTTCGAGCTATTCGAGTAGCTCGATTGCTCGTTCGTTGTTCGAGTAGCTCGATTGTTCGATCGTTGTTCGAGCTTCGAGTAGCTCGTTCGTTTGTTCGATGGACGATTGTTCATTTGATTGCTTGGTAATTTGTCTGTCCGTTCGTTTGATTGATGTGGGAGTTGGTCGGAAGTGGTTAAAAAAATGTGGGTGGACAAAAGTGGGTGGGTGGGCAAAAGTGGGCGGAAAGTGATAAAAAGACAGAAAACATGTTTATATATTTTTTTCGAAAATGGGGTTTTTGACCCCCTTTGGGGGGACCTGGACGACTCCAAAGGGTATCAATTGCATTCTAATGATGTCCGCTATCGATTTCCGAAATGAAATTTTTTGGGTCATAAATGGGGTTTTGACCCCCTTTCCAAAGGGTATCAATTGCATTCTAATGATGTCCGCTATCGATTTCCGAAATAAAAATGTGTGGGTCATAAATGGGGTTTTGACCCCCTTTTGGGGGTCGTGGACCACTCCAAAGGGTACCATTAGTCTTCTAATGAGGTTCGATATCCATTTTTTTGGACAGTCAGGTTTTTGGGGGTCAGGTACCACTGAGAGTGGTACCATTCGATTTCCCTCGATGTCTGCTACCGATTTCTGCAATAAAAAATTTTTCGGTCTTTTTATCACTTTCCGCCCACTTTTGCCCACCCACATTTTTCCAACATAAACAAAACAATGTAATGCAAAAAAAAAATTTTTAAAAGTTTCAAATTATTAACATCTCAGTAACTATTTAAGGAAATACGAAAAATGAAGTGCAAGGTAGACAAGTTTAAACATTTCAAGTATAAGGCAGATATTTGTTTACATTAGTGATGATTAAAAATTTCTTGTTCTTGCATCTTATTCTTGCATTTTTTTGCAAGAACAAAAGCGAGAACAAAATCGAGATTTTGCAAGAAAAAGAACAAGAGCAAGTGCAAGACTAAGACTGCAAGAAAAGGAAGACTCTTGCATTTTTTTATGATTTTAATGTATTTATTATGTTTTTAAGGTAATAATGATATACAAAAGAATTCATGATATTACTAAATATTGAACAATAAGTAACAATGGAAAGCGTGCAAAATATTTATGAACGTGAACATTAATGAAGATGTGTGTCGAATTCTAAAGAATATAAGCATCTTAAAAATAAGGCCTGTGAAGCACTTTTGAAGCGGTAAATAGCTTGAAAAGTGCTTCAAAAGTCGCTTCAAAAAGATAAAATAGACAAAACAATGTTTTTTTCTCTTTTCTTCGCTACGCAAGTTCGTACATCGATTGTGCATATGCACTGTGCTTATGCACATTATTATTTTTGTTTTACTTTTATATATAGTTTTTTTGTTAATTGTAAAATCATGAAGTAATAAAAAATAATACATGAACATTTTCACAGTGTGATATATTTAGCTGACATATTGCTTTTTGTGTTTTTCTTTTTTCACAAATCCGCTGATTCGTTTGAAAGTGCAACAACAACAAAAATGCGAATAAAGCAGCATCCAAGCTTTTGATAGAATTTTGGCGGGAAATTTTTTGTACCACAAAGAGAACTCGTTGTTGTTCCCAACTAGAGAGCTGTACTAGATACATACATGTAGTGTGGTGCCGTGCGTCTGTCCGTTGTCATGCGACTGTCTGTTGTCATGCGTCTGTCCGTTGTCATGCGTATGTCTGTTGTCATGCGTCTGTTTGTTGCCATGCAATGATACAGGAAAGCAACGTAATCGTTATTGTTATATTATCTTCTTTCTGTTAGTATTCGCTCTGTAGCGTTTGAGTGTGTGTTCGCATGATGTTCGCAAAGAAAAATGTTACTCTGCAAGATATTATTTGAGATCTCTTGACATACGGTACGTGTAGTATACGGATTTTTTTAATGTGTGACGAAAACAGAAATATGCTTATACGAAATATTCCTTATATTTATTGTATATGTATATCGTATACTGTATATCGTCGTTGTAGAACGAAAAGTCATCAAATACATTTTTATGAAAAACTTAATTTTCGAGTTTGTTGATTAATATTATAAAAAGTAATTGATGCATTTTTAAAGTTGAAATATCAATTGATAGATTTACATTTTCTTATCATGTGGTAAAAAAAAATGGAGATCATCGATAAAAAATTGACAGATACATAAAGATGTTTGTAAAAAATATTTAGCATTTTGAAAATGTATTTGGTGACTTTTCGTTCATTTTATTATGGCCTTGACATTTTGAATAGTCTTGTCAACATCACTTGTTCTATACAATTATTTTTTATTTGTTAGTTCTTGTTAAAATATTATTCAAAATTTTATGTTATTGGATTTTTTTTTTTGTTAGTAAAACGTTGAAGAAATTGAAAATATGGAAAATAAGTAACTTAAATACAATTAGTGTTCAAATTCTATTCGTTTTCATAATTAATATGCAGTTTAAGATATTTGTCTTCGATCTTTATTTAAAATTTAAAAGATTAAGATTAACATTTCTTGCCTTGCTCTTGAATTGATCATCACTAGTTTACATATATTGCAGTTCACAGAATTGTTGAAATTTAATTTCTTTGACTTTTATGGATGAAAATTGTACAAAATTCTTCTTCTTTTCAATTCAGATCATATATCAGGTGAAGTCAAAATGTTGCTTTTCATTGGTTTGTGGTCACGAAATTTTAAATTAAAATTTTTTTCTTGGCGAAATCAATTAAATAATTCATATAACACAATATTTTTACTAAAATAACAACAAACATTGTTTAAATTACGTTTCCCACTTTACCCCAGTATAATAATTTGATCATAATTTATCACCATATAAAAAAATATGGAAATAAAGAAAATTTATACAAAAACCGACATCAAAACCGAAACCGTAACATGGTACCGGTATACCGAAACCGTTTCGTTATAAAAACTTAAAATCGAAACCGAAACGCGGAAAAAACCGAAATCGAAACCGTTATTCGTTTAGGTTTCAATCCTTGTTTTAAATAAACTGATTTTATTTTTATTTCTTATTAGACATCTGATCGCTGTGAAAATTTCTGCAAAGTGCAAGGAAAACACTAACAAAATTGACATGGTAAATATCTCATAAAAGCTTTTATGCATTTTGCATCTCGCTTCGCCCACCCTATTAGTCTTAGCTCGCCACTCTAGCAACATATCTTCGATGATTCTTTTCTTTGCAAGATTCTTTGCACATAAAGATGGCTTTCGATTTGTGATTTTAAATTTTAAGCGCAATTAATTGTAATTTTGTCTTTTCAGATTTGGTGTTTTTAGATCACGGTTTGCAGGTAAGTATTTTTTTTACTACTATTTTTCTTTTTTTCTTTTCAGGTGCAGTTTTTTTTTTGATTTAGGGTAAGTATCAGAGTATCATTTTAATTTAAAATTTTTTTTATTTATGTTTTCAAGTGTTCCTATTTTTTTTTATTTTTCATTTTCTTTTTTTTATCTTTTCAGAGCATTGATTATGATTTTCTTTATTTTCGATAATTTATCTATTATTGTGAATTTATTTTTTTATAATGTTTATTTAATATTTCGTCTTTTTTTGGGCGGAAAGTGATAAAAAGACAGAAAAAATTGTTATATATTTTTTTCGAAAATGAGGTTTTTGACCCCCTTTGGGGGGACCTGGACGACTCCAAAGGGTATCAATTGCATTCTAATGATGTCCGCTATCGATTTCCTAAATAAAAATTTTTGAGTCATAAATGGGGTTTGACCCCCTTTTGGGGGTCGTGGACCACTCCAAAGGGTACCATTAGTCTTCTAATGAGGTTCGATATCCATTTTTTTTGACAAAAAGTGGTTTTTGGGGGTCAGGTACCACTGAGAGTGGTACCATTCGATTTCCCTCGATGTCTGCTACCGATTTCTGCAATAAAAAAATGTTCGGTCTTTTTATCACTTTCCGCCCACTTTTGCCCACCCACATTTTTCCAACCACTTCCGACCAACTCCCACATCAAGCAAACGAACGGACAGACAAATTAACAAGCGATCAAATGAACAATCGTCAATCGAACAAACGAACGAACGAGCTACTCGAAGCTCGAACAACGATCGAGCTACTCGAACAATCGAGCTACTCGAACAAACGAGCTACTCGAATAGCTCGAACAAACGAACGAACAAACTACCCGGGTTTTGCGAACTACCCGGGTAGCTCGAACATTTAATACCCGGGTTTTTCGAGTATTTGAGCTACTCGGATATTACCCGGGCCTTCGAGCGCCCGGGTACCCGGGCTACTCGAAAATACACGTATGAAATCGAGAGCTCTGCTTTTTACATCAAATATTTCATTTTTTTAGAGTATGTACGAAACGAAGCAGCATCATACTGCTCACATGAGCAGGTTCGACTGATACGTTCGACAAACTTATATTTCAGTGTTGCCACTTTCTGATTGATTCCACAAAAGCATGCATTTTTTATCTCATTGTATAATGTTTGTGTAATTTTATTATATTACTTTAATTTGAATTACAATTATTATAATCTGATAATAATCAAATAGAAAAACACATCTTGTATTTTCCAATAAATATTTTTTTTTCAATATCACATGAACTTTTTCTAATGATGATTTAATCTAAATTTATTTTTGAATAGACATACTTATATATTATATTTTTGGTATCGAACAATTTGAAAATATGTTTCAAAAACATTTTTCGGATTAATATTTTAAAAGTGTTTATCTCAATTTAAGTATATATTTGTGTATCTTTTTTCTCTTACTATTATTAAGTATTTTAGGATATTTAATGTAAAATACAAATATGGAGATGGCAATACTGTTATATTCTCACTCATTCTCGTTTTCCCCTCGTCAAACATTGAAAGAGCAGGCTTAAAACCGGTTTTGACTCAAACTGGAGCGATAGACAGTAACGGTATTTTGCATCTGAACACAACCCGAACTTGGTGTGACAATCTTCTGTAGTTTAGTGAAAATATTTAGAAGCACAAGATTCTTCGAGCTCTTAATTTTCGTTAAATTAGAAGTGTTTTTCAACTAATATTAAATAGTTGTTCAATAAAGTTGTATCCAAACAAATTTAATTAATTAATTTAAATACATTAATGTCTTCGTATAGGTAAGTTATATATTTAAAATTAAAATAATATAAAGTAAAAGCAGACATATGTATTCCATGTTTTATTTGAAAAAAATGATAATTATTTTTAATATTTTTAATTTTAAATATTTAATAATTGTGCTACAAATTCCAAAAAATGTCGTATTATATCCCACATATATTTCATATGAACAACCCAAAAATATTTAAAAATAATTAAAAATAATTATAATTTATTTAAAAAAAAACTTTTAATTAAATATCTGCTTAAAAGAGTCCTCTGCTCTCATTCACAATACTGTTTGTTGTAAATATTGTTTCTTTCACCTTCATTTTATATAACATAACTATTTGTAGTACTTCGAATGAAAGTGACTTTTATTCCGACGATATTGAAAATGATCCACCGTATCAAGCGCAAAAAATTAAAAAAAGTGGAAATATAGTTGATGATATCAGCGAATCAAGCATAATTTTATCTGGAGAATATTTCAAAATTCTAAGTGAATTTAAAAATCGAAATGGAAAAAGTGATGGCAATGTGTTTTTTGCAATACGAAATTGCAAACATCACGAGCGATTTCTTCAAATTTAATAAGACATATGAGAAATTTCAAAACAAGAAGTATACGACCAGAAACAAAACAAGAGAATTTCCAAAATTTAATTGTTAAATTCATAGCTACAAATATGCTACCGATCAAAATTGTGGAAGATAAAACATTTAGAGATTTGTTAACGTTTTCAAATTCAAAATTAAAAGTTATGTATAGGCCAATATTCATAAAAATAATTGATGAGAAATGTAATACAATGGTAACAAATATAAAATACAACATCTCAAAAAATAAATATATTTGCACCACAGCTGATAATTGGTCGGCAAAGCATCGCAGTTTTTTTGGCTACACATGCCATTGGCTGGATGCCAGTTTCGAAACAGTGTAATTTTTGCTCATTTTTGCAGTTTTTTAAGCACCAAAAATTTTTAATATGGAATAAATGGCTGCATTGTAAATATCTATAAATAGGCAAGATTTTCATTATCGTTTTGAATAACTTAATATGTGGACTAAAAAACAATATAATCGGTTTTTACGGAACGTTTTGTAAATGAAAAATAGTTAAAACAAAAAGTACTTTACTTTACCAAGTATGAAAAATTTCTAAAACAAAAAAAAATATGATTTTTAAAATAAACGATTTAAAATTTTGTAGATACATATGGCATAAATTGATTGATGCCTCATTGTAAGAAAATTAATTTACTATACAATGAAAAAAAAATATAATGTTCGAGGTCAATTTGAATTTAGAGGTTTTCGCCAACACTAGGTACTCGCTGTCCTTCTGTACTCTACTCATAAGTCGATGCTGTCGGTCATTTGTTGCTGCGCGAGTCACTTTAGAGCAAGCTTACTACTTCTATTACAAGAATTCTTCAAAACATATTGATTAAATTGTTAAAAAATTCGAGTTATTTTTGTTTTAAATCACAAAGATTTAAGAAAATAAATCGAAAAATTTCAAATCACTAAAGATTTAAATTTGTTTTACATCCAATCTTAAGTGTAAAAAATGATTTGAGTGCGTTTTGCTTCCAATCTTGAGTGAGAAAAATGATTTGAGCAAAGTGATTGCAAAATCATTTGCGTTTCAGTCGTTTATGCAGCAACCAAATGATTTGACAAATGATTTTTTATTTTTGGAATTGAATCATTTGACTTGAAAAATGATTGCATGTTTTTTGTGATTCAATCTTAAGACTAAAATGAATTGAAACCAGTTGGGAAGGTTATATCACATGGGAAATTTTAAAGTAGGTGTTATTATGATAGTTGGGATTATCAAAATTATAGTCGGTCTAAGCCGACTATAAATACCCTACACATATGTGTGGTTACCATTCAAAGTGATATATAGGTCACCAGGGTATACGAATCCTGAAAATAACTACAAACATTCAATCGCTGAAGAATTTCCATTCATTTGATACCCATATTTACAAATGGGTAGGTGTACCGACTTCCGATTTCGGACGCCCCCCGAGTAGTCAGATCGGCAGGATTATTATGCAATAAAATGCATTCACTGATTTGTATATTGCTTGTGGGGCAATTATTAATCAAGCGTGATATTGTGATATATTCAGACTCACAATAATATGATCTGAAATTGATCCAATTTTGAAATGGTAGTGGTTTGAGACATGAATCCCAGTATATTTTTTGAGCAACAGTTTTAACAAATTTTGCGTACAAATTTTATGCCCCAATTTTTTAATGAATATTTTATTATTTTCTAATTTTTTTCGACAAATAATGTGTTTTGCTGGATTTATATCACGTTGTTACGAAAGATATAGTTCTTCAAATTCCAAATATTTTGTATGTTGTATAATACTCCTGTATAACATGAGACAACTTTCGAGCAAGATGGCTCTATATATGGTTCGGGCATATAATGTAATGTAATTGTCCACCCAAAAACAGTTTTTTGGGTCATAGAGACCCCAGTACACCTTTTCGAATACCATTTAGTGTCACGAGAGTCTACAAGCCACCTTGAATTAATAAGTCAATAGGTGAGCTTTTATAAAAATCGGCGCACAGTGTGCGATTTTCACTATTTAGCTAGACAAAGGTCAATTTTTTATTTTTATATTTTAACAAATATTTAAATGAGGAATAATAGTGAATTGTCCCAATAAAAAGAAAACTTAATAAAATGTTAACAAAATTTAAACAAAAATATTGTAATGGGACTCCAAATGTCAATGTTTGAACAATGCGCTCAAATGCACATTGATGAATGATAATAATTTGTTTATTTTGCAGGTGATTTTCTCCAATTTTTTATTAAATAAAGTTATCTACATGCACTTCAAACAACATTTAAAATTTACTTGAAAAAAGTTAAAATAATATTATAATATTCGAATTGAAAATAATAGTTTTAATTGTAAGTATTTCTGAAAAAGTGTCAACTTCTGTAGAAGTTTTCTTTCTTATTCCACATTATTCCGATGTTTGATTACATTCACAATAACAATGAACATTTTTACTTTTAGGAAAACAAAATTCTGTCTGCACATATTTGCAACCCCCATACACTTTTTTTCAAATTACTGCAATGCCTTCGTCTGTCTTTTGTAAGCAAATTTTTGATATTTGGATAACAATAGTCCATTTAAAAATAGGTCATTTATAAATCATAAAACCCGTTAACGTTAAAAAAGCGGACTTAATGACAGAAATGTTGTCATTATTTCAAAACCCCAAAATTTTACGAAAATTTGTATTTATAAATATTTTTTAATAATTTATTAAAATAGAAAATTAAATAAAGTTTTAACAATGCAGTATAAAAACAAATTTTTTGAATTCTCACAATTAAATTCTGATATATAAATATTTCCAGTTACATGGCAAGTGGGCGTAGCAGTCGACCGATATTTCCCAAAATGTACCCAAATACTCCTTAGTTGATTATTTGGGTACATTATTAGTCTACCTTCCATAGTTTTTAAAATATAGACTTTTGTCCAGCTAATTATTGAAAATTGTACACTGTGCGGCGTCGGCGTATTTAAGTTCAGGTAACATTTTTAATTGATGGGAATCAAAGGACTGCGAAGGCAGATTTCCAGTGATTTTAGATCAATCGTTGATTAAATATAAAATGTTGAGACCAGACTGGGTCGAATGCTAATTTATTCTTTTAAACCCGATGTGCTGAGTTAGCCTTGGTATGTAATTTGAGTATAATAATGTGCGCAGGAGCAAAGTTCGATGTAGTGGACTGTATTTGAGTTGTATTCAAATTTGCGCTATTGAATTTGGTGTCAGACCTTGAGCCAACTATATTATTTGCGCAAGTTTTATCAAATTTTTATTGTAAGATTGTATTTTCTCTGTGTAGCAGTGTATTGTGTTTTTTCTTACATTTGAAACAAGTTTTATTTGCTCTACAATATCTCAATATATCATGAAAAGATGAGCGGCAATTTGTGCAACATCGATACTCTTTAACAGTATTATATCGATTATGAGTATACATTTCCATGATGGTAGGTTATGAGAACCTTGGCACAATTTGCATTGAGAAATATCGACTATATTGTGAAGAGTCTAATAAAATTTTGACTTCTGGGACACTTGCTCTGCTTTAACGGGAGCCATTAAAGATACTGCTGGTAAATCTCTAATATCTGATACAGTTTCTGGAGTTTGAAATCTATTTGTAACCGTGCCTAATCGCGATTGAGACAATTCAAATATAACCTTATTAATTTCAGACATTGGTCGATTGTAACATTTATGAGATTCGATATAGTTTGCTTGGACAACGACATGATTATCTTCATCAGATAATTTGGATAGGTATGCATCATAGGCATCTTTAAATTTATTCCAAATTTCTTTCCAAAATTAACGGCACAGCCACGAGATCAAATAACACGAGATCGAACAACTGTGGCAAGTTTCTGTAACTCTTTCGAGAAATACTCGATTAAAAGTGACGTCGCGCATTCTCGAAGAGTCATTCTCGAATTCGAGAACTTCTGAGTTTCTGTAACTTGCTAAATTCACCACATGAAAAGTTTCTTACTTTTTCTCAGATAAATTCAATTTTACGTTGTATTGAATATATTATATCAATTAAAGATTACCTGCTCATTTTAAGATACAAAATATTAAATAGAAATTAATTTTACATTTTGGCGCACTGGCAACTGAGAACGTACTCGAACGTCAACAAATGCCAATATGTCAACACTGCACTATGGTACAGAAGCTTTCCTAAAATCGGAAATTAAAGTTTGTTGCAGAAAGTTTCAAAATATGTCATTTTATTATTAATTTATGAGAATCTAGAGAACAAACAAAAAATGATACACCCTAGTGAAAACATCCTTCTGTACTTGCTTAAAGTCAAAAAATTAAAACAAGTGCTTTTTAAGAAATAACCAGTTGGGAAGGTTAGATCACATGGGAAATTTTAAAGTAGGTGTAATTATGATAGTTAGGATTATCAAAATTATAGTCGGTCTAAGCCGACTATAAATACCCTACACATATGTGTGGTTACCATTCAAAGTGATATATAGGTCACCAGGGTATACGAATCCTGAAAATAACTACAAACATTCAATCGCTGAAGAATTTCCATTCATTTGATACCCATATTTACAAATGGGTAGGTGTACCGAATTTCGATTTTTTTTTTTGTGAACCACAAGTCTTTTCGCCGGAAAACATTATTATCATGTATTTGAGCATGATGTCAATATATATTTGACCAACAAAGTTTACCTAAGCACGTATACATAAAAATTGATCTTTATATGTACATTTTATATGTGGTATTTGAACATAAGTGGTCGGATTATAGGTCACCATGGACCGATCTCGCCAATTTTTTCGCACATACAGCGTAGGTATATTAGTAATCTAAGTTATAAGTTTCATTTATCTAGCTCTTCAATTTTAAAAGTCTTAGGGATTTCAACAGACAGACGGACAGACAGACAGACGGACAGACAGACAGACAGACAGACAGACAGACGGACAGACAGACGGACCGACGGACATCGCTAAATCGACTCAGGAGGTCATGCTGATCAAGAATATATATACTTTTCCATACCGGAGATGCTTTCTTCTGGGTGTTACAAACGGCGTACCAAACTGAATATACCCTTTCACTCTTAGTGTAGGGTATAAAAATGGGTTACATTAAAACTGTCATAACTCTTTCAATATAAACTCCGCATGCAAAGTGTTAGTTTTATATAATTGGGAATTTTAATATGTCAGTTTTGCCTCTTCTGTTATTATAGTTGACAAAACTGGCCCATATTTGGTATGGTAGTTGGGAATTGTGATATGTACCATAGTACCTAATATTATCAGTATATCTCTTACGATGGTCAAGTTATATAGTTTAAGAAGAATGGTAGGCATGGCAGTTGGCCAATCACGCCCATATTAAGAATGCACGCTGCAAAAAAAAGGGCTCTCCCAAACATAATTTTGCAGGCATTAACATGTATGTTTGGAATTTTATGTAAACATAATATATAATTGACTAATAAATCATTTGTAAACAGGGTTGTATTGAGACTTGAACAGTGTTGTAATGAGCTCTGACTTACATTATAATATCCCGGAAACATTTTAATGTTGCCCCTTAAAATGGAGTATGTTCTAATGGAAACATAATAATTACTACATCCAAATAAAATAAATATTTGAACCGTAACATAAATATGTTTAAAATATAACATGATTTGGAACGACCTGAATATAAATATTTTTCTAGAGAAACATATCAGTTGTTTCAGTTCAAAAAGTAGTATGTTTGTATAGAAACATATTTATATATTTTTGGAAAGAAATCCTGAAAATAAAAAAAAAAATAAAATGTTTTTTTATTAGTTTTTATTAAAAATCTTTAAACATAGGAAGGAATTTGTAATAATTGATGTTTGAATATCGAAACACAGATTTTTATTTGTGGTTTTTTCACATTAGTTTCAGAAATTATATACTGCACTATATTATACACTGTTGCTATTTGTACTTTTTAGCAACAGTGTATAAAACTAACACTTTGCATGCGGAGTTTATATTGAAAGAGTTATGACAGTTTTAATGTAACCCAGTTTTATTTCTTAAAAAGCACTTGTTTTAAAAATTTATATATTTATTTAATTTACAAATAACAAAATTATTACCGACGCGAACACGTTTTCTCAACGCACAACAAAAGACACGTACGCAGAAAATGCCGATCAACGAGTGTCAACTTTATATACAAGAATTCATTATACCCTACACCTATGAGGTACATATATTGTAACGCCCCTTATGAGGAGTGTCCGGTATGAAAAAGTATATAAATTATTGATCCGCATCACTACCCGAGTCCGTTTAGCCATGTCCGTCTTGCTGTCTTGCGGTCCGAATACAGAATAACTTGAGAAATACTGATCAGAATGCGATGAAATTTCGTCACAATGTCAACGGACACGCCCTCCTCCCATACAAGTCACTTTTATATAACTTTTTCGGAACTAATAACTCGAAAAGTATTCAAGGTATAGTTATAAAATTTAAAACCTATTATTAGAATTCACCTAAAAATATGTGGTTCAAAAATGGGCGTGATACGCCCACTTTTTTTTTCATTATTTCCCGGGTTTTCATAGTGGAAATTTGATCCGTAGATTATTAAAATCAATTCTATGAAATATTAGCCTTTCAAAATTTTAAATTTAGGCGTGGTTCACCCAATTATATTTTTAATTTTTTTTTTTTAGTTTTTTATACTTTAATATATATTTTTTAATTTATGGGGATATCGTAAATTTCTGATATCAACCCGTTTTTTTGTTTGTTTTCAAACATCAGTATGTTTAAAATGACCCTTTACATGCTTCAAACGACGACAAAAGAGACGATGCCAAAAGATGGCGTAGGTATAAAAACTGCACAACGTTGCCAACTTCGTCAGTCGATAAATTATCGAGCGTGGCGAACATACGTTGTATTAAGATTTGATTAGCTCACACATTTTTTCTTTTCTTTGTGGTTCTTCTCTATTCATTCAGATTTGGATGTTGCTGTACACATGTTGAGCGCATCGTGTTTTCATATCATGTTGAACTCATGTTGTACAGCAACATGTTCATAGCATTGTCCCAACGCTTCACGTTGGCAACAATAATAATAATTTGGCAAAGCGCTAAGCTTTGCGTAGAACACACCTCTTTCAAATTAGCTTCCACAGTTAACAAAAGCTTGCGATAATTTGGCAAAGCGCTTAAGCTTTACTTAGACCACACCTCTTGCAATATAATTTTCCATTACATAATTTTGGGTCTATGTTAAAATAAGCAAAGCAGCGGTTCTCCAACAATTATACTATTTCGCAATTGGTATCAGCCAAAAACTGCAAGTCGGACTTTCTGCAAAAGTCACGTACACCAAAATTGAGTGAATGTGAAAATTCACTAGAACATTGTGAAAATAGAATTTAAGAAAAGCTTGCAACGAAGGTATTGTTAATACTTTTCGTTCCAATTTAAAATAGAGTTTTTTAGTCAGCCTCAAGTGGAGGTAGTAAAGTTAATAAAAGTGTTAAAAATAATAAAAGTGTTCTTTAATTAATTAAATGATAACAAAAATTCAATGATAACAAAATGATAAATGATAACAAAAATTCCTTCAGTGGAAGGAAGAAAGAAAAGTAACCATAATGGTAAGTGAATAAAAATACTTCAATTTAATTTAAAAAAAAAAAAGAAAAATTGATTTCGTTGTTGTTTGGGTAACATTTTTGTTTCATTGAAATTTTCAATTACAACTTGATGAAATTTATTTTTTTTTTAATTAAAAGATAAAGATAACGTTTGAAATTTATTGAAAATATTTAATGGCAGATGCTAATGAATTAAATGCGTATATTCAAAAGTAATCTAGCGAATTGGACAGATTTGTTGAAAAATTATGGTCGCAATTTGTACCAACAATAATAAATATAGATAGTACAGCATTATTAAAAGATAATATATCTAGAATTCTGCATTTATCTAAATTAGAGGAGGCAGATAAAATAGTAGAAGAGTTATTAAATTTCCAGAATTTAAAATTTAAATCTGTTTGAGCAGAAAATTGTGAATTAAAAAGATTAGTTGATGAGATGCTTTTGACTTAGTAAGTTCAAAGGAGTTTGACACAATAGATGATTTATACAATCTGTTAAGGAATACGTACATGGAATATAGGTCAGTCGATTTTTTTTTTTTTTTTTTACAAATTAACCAACGCTCAGGGGATGCCCCCTATTCATGCAATGCACAGTGTTGATCGTAAGAAGGGATGATAGGTTAAATGGAGGGGGGAAAGATGGAGTAGTGTCGGTGAATGTTTGTTTTGAACTTGCCAATATCAAAAATGTCGGGAAAAACGGACGCAGGGAGATTGTTCCACAAACGTGTCGTGCGACTGAAGAACGAATTATCTCTATAATGCGTGGTTCTGTTGAGAGTCGAGTGGACTACGAAGGGATGGGCTTGATTTGATGCCCGAGTAGAACGAGAAAACACACGACCTGGTGGAATCAGGCCATGTATTTCACTCGAACACACCGTTGTAATACCTATAAAACAGGCTTACACACCCAACGGTCCTTCGGTGCTCAAGAGAACCAATAGACGATGAGATATTTTCATCCCCTATCAAATATATCGCACGTTGTTGAATTCGGTCCAGGAACTCCAAGGAGGATTTTGAAGCTCCTGCCCAAATGTGCGAATTGAATTCCATTTTAGGCCGAATATAGGTGGTGTAGACAGTACGCAGGTCAGCAGGAGTGAAGTATGTTTTACACCGTTTTAAAAAACGAGGCACTTGGCAGCTTCTTTCGACACATTAAATATGTGATCATTCCAACGTAGATCACATTGAATTGATATGCCCAGAACGTCAAGAGCAGCTGACTGCGCAATATCCACAGCACCCATATTGAGGGGAGGGAGGAGTGAATCCATTCTTTTGTGAGATAACAGACAACATTGGGTCTTGGAGATTGATTTAAGGTCATTATTGAGCGTGTCATTCATAGTGCGTCTTTTACTCTCAATCTCCAAAGAGTTTGGGAGCTTGTTGAACGAGTATGAATGACAAATGTTACTGTCATCTGCAAAGGAATGAATTGGGTTCTGGGTCAATGACAGAAGGTCATTGATAAATACCAGAAATAGGGACGGGGATAGGACGGAACCCTGCGGAACTCCAGAATTGATGGAATGTTGTTCTGAAAAAACACCATCCATCGCAACTCGTATAGAACGACCCTGAAGAAAACTCGATATCCATCGAGTAAAAGATTCACCGACACCAAATGCAATTAGTTTTGAAACGAGGGCTTTATGCCACACTCGATCAAAAGCCTTGGAAATATCGAGAGCAACAGCCTTACTCTCCCCGAAAAGGTGAATACATTTATTCCACTTTTCGGAGAGGACCGCCATCAAGTCCCCTGTGGATCTGGCCCTACGGAAACCATATTGGCGGTCACTGAGCAATTCGTTGTGCTCAAGATAGTTCACAAGGTGGAAGTTAATTACGCTCTCCATTACTTTGGAGAGTGCTGAGCATATTGCAATGGGTCGGTAATTGGCGGGGTTCGTAGCCTCGCCCTTTTTCGGTACTGGCTGAACATTGGCAACCTTCCAACAAGATGGAAAAACTCCTGTCGTGTAGGAGATGTTGAAAAGGTTACGCAACGGACTAGCCAGCGTTGACGCGCACTTCTTCAACACATGGGCAGATATGCCATCTGGCCCAGAGGCTTTGTTAATGTTGAGGTTTGCTAAAACCTTTTTAACTGCCCGAGTTCGAAAATGAATTTCCGGCATTGCAGAAGAAACAAAATCTACGACGGGCAGTGGTTGATTACTATCCGGGAGCGTTGAATTATTTGCAAATAATTCTGCCAAGAGATTAGCTTTATCAACCGGGTCAGTGAAGGTCTGGCCATTCATAATAAGAGCTGGAGTAGACGATGTCGTCTGATTCTTCACTCTTTTAACGAATGACCAGAAATTTTTACTACCTCTATGGTAGAGTAGGACCCTTTTGCGCGCGTTTTGTTCGTGAAGAAACTTTTCGCGCGAGATCACGGCATTACAGCGATTCCTAGCCTGTATGCGAAGTCTTTCTGTGTCAGCATTCTTGTTAGAACGCCAATTTTGAAAGGCTTCCTCTTTCGACCTGACTGCAATCCTGCAAGTCTCATTAAACCATGAGTGGTCCTTGGGTTTAATGCTAATTTTTTTAGAAGGTATGAAGGACCGCATACCTAATAAAATAATATTTTGTACCATTGTAGCCGCGGCATTTATGTCTCTGTCAGCGAAACACAATTTCCAATTAAAGTTACGAAAAAAATCATTTAACGCAACCCAACTTGCTTTTTCGTAAAGCCATACAGTCCTCTTCGGGGCTTTAATCGAAGAGGCGCGTAAACTAGAATACGAAAACTCAGCGGAAACAGTACAGTGGTCGGAGTTTCCAAGAGGTGCAAGGACTTTTACATCATATTTTTCATGATGTGAAGTCAGAAAAAGGTCTAGGACTTTTGGGCTTTGCCCACCGACGCGTGGAAGGTACGTCGGTTCCTTCACCAATTGAGTGAGTTGATTGCACTCTGCAAACAGCTCAACATAACAACCCTCCTGTGTTGGAAGACCCGAGTGGCTCAACCAAGTGGCGTTGTGCACATTAAAATCGCCCGCAACAACAATTTCACTGCCTGGAAATTGCTCCAATATATTTGAGATCGAATCAGATAAGGCATCCAGCTTATTACAGGTGGAAACCCTATCTAGATTCGGACTCCTATAAAGAAAGCACAAGTGCATGATGTGTGTTTGGATTTTGAATTTAACCCAAATTGTATTAAATTCGCTATCCGACACACTATGCTGTTGCTGCAGTTGATACGCAACGTCACTCCGAATAAATAGAGCAAGGCCCCTATGGGCAGAGAATAATGGCAACAGGTGATAACCAGGCACATGAAAATCTGTACCCTCATGAACCTGGGTCTCACATAGTGCCATTATTTGAGGCCTATGGATGGACACATACGCATATACAGAGAAAAAATTCGCCCTCAGCCCACGAACGTTGCAAAAATCTATGCGGAATTTTTGCGGAATTTTCCTACTGGGCAAGTTCAAAACAATCAAACATACCACAAACGTGCAGCAGTTGACACAAACAAATGAGAGCGCAAGCAAAGCAGTGGCGAGTGTTATGCCTTAACCACAGCGTAGCTTACGCACTCAGTGCAGCATCAACCGTGCACGCACGTAGCAGGGAGTAGGATGGGGAAGGGAAGAATAACGAAAAACAAAATACAATTGCGGCAGAGGGCATAGAAGAGCCCCTTGCGTTGGCAATTGCAAATAAAAAAAATGCAGCGAGTGCAGCAACTCAGCAGCCAGCGGCAGACGAAACCGGTTTTGGTTTATTGTTATTGTTGTGTTTGTGGATTTAATTTGTTTGGTTTATTGTTTGCGCTTTTATTTATTATTTATATTTCTTATTTTTTTTGCAACTATTAAAAGACGACACTGGACTTTGCACGAATTTTAACACAAATAATTTAAATAGACGACGGACAGACGACGAACGAGTAAAAATGTAGGAGGTCTAGGCGACACGACCGTCCCCCATGGCTATGTTGACGCTACTCAAATAATCGTAATGCATCAGCTGCCCAAGGCAATGAAAAAAAGGAGACGGAAGAGAAAACACAAAATGTAGGTATGAAGCAGCCTACATCTACATGTTCTTTTTGCAAGAAGAAGGGACATCTGAGGGATGAATGTCATACACGGAGAAACACTCCGTATTGCAGTGACTGTCGTACTTATGGACATGAACAGTGTGCAGATCGTTCGGGTCGGAATGTTTTTCCAGGACATACTGCTCTCCAAGGAAGTCAGCCACCCGTACCTCAGGTAAATGGTCAAGGTGGCATCCAGAACCAAGTCGGGGGTGCTCCAGGATTGAGATGCGATTGGTGCCATAGAGGGGGACACGTCGAGGGGGATTGTCGTGTTAAACGCGATACACAAGTTTTTCGAGGAAATATTGGTAATGGGAAATTTGCAAACAAGCCCGCTAAATATTGCACTTGGTGCAGAAAGGACGGACATGTTATTATGAATTGTTATGCCAAACGAAAATATGATGCATGGAACAATAATATCAGTCCACAGGGCAACTACCAAGGGCCCAGTCATGGCCACTAAACTGGGAATCCGTAGCAAATAATGTAGTAAGGCCAGTAGTTGTAGAAGTTCCAAAGAGGACACTACAACAAAATAAAACAGCGAATATTATTAACGCAGAAAATGAAGAACAACCAGTTGGGAAGGTTAGATCACATGGGAAATTTTAAAGTAGGTGTAATTATGATAGTTAGGATTATCAAAATTATAGTCGGTCTAAGCCGACTATAAATACCCTACACATATGTGTGGTTACCATTCAAAGTGATATATAGGTCACCAGGGTATACGAATCCTGAAAATAACTACAAACATTCAATCGCTGAAGAATTTCCATTCATTTGATACCCATATTTACAAATGGGTAGGTGTACCGAATTTCGATTTTTTTTTTTGTGAACCACAAGTCTTTTCGCCGGAAAACATTATTATCATGTATTTGAGCATGATGTCAATATATATTTGACCAACAAAGTTTACCTAAGCACGTATACATAAAAATTGATCTTTATATGTACATTTTATATGTGGTATTTGAACATAAGTGGTCGGATCATAGGTCACCATGGACCGATCTCGCACATACAGCGTAGGTATATTAGTAATCTAAGTTATAAGTTTCATTTATCTAGCTCTTCAATTTTAAAAGTCTTAGGGATTTCAACAGACAGACGGACAGACAGACGGACAGACAGACAGACGGACAGACAGACGGACAGACGGACATCGCTAAATCGACTCAGGAGGTCATGCTGATCAAGAATATATATACTTTTCCATACCGGAGATGCTTTCTTCTGGGTGTTACAAACGGCGTACCAAACTGAATATACCCTTTCACTCTTAGTGTAGGGTATAAAAAGATTGCAATCTATTTCTTTAAAAAGAATTGTGATTTGCTTTTTTAAATCAGGTAAATGAGTTCAACTCAAGGAATTGAATCATTCATCCCATTGCAAATGAATTAAATCCAAAAAAGATTCAATCTTTCACAGCTCTGGTATCTAGTACAGCTATCTAGTTGGCAACAACGAGTTCGCATTTTTGTTGTTGTTGCACTTTTAAACGAATCAGAGGATTTGTGAAAGAAAAACAAAAACACAAAAAGCAATATCAGCTAAATGAGGTACACTTTGAAAATGTTCATATAGTTTTTTATGTTAAATAAAATACAATAGAATATAAAACGAGTTGGGAAAGTTAGGTCACATGGGTAAGTTCGGTCACATGGGGCGGATTTTTATAGTCGGTCGGGCCCGACTATGGAATACCCTACACCTTTGGTGGGGATATTAATGTGGGATATTTAATTGCAGACCTTTTAATTATGCTGAACCTCACCACCCTCAGAATATTATTCATATATCAGAAATTAACGTCTTATATCCCCATAAATTAAAAAATGTATATAAAGTATAAAAAACTAAAAAAAAAAATTGAAAAATCTAATTGGGCGGACCACGCCTATATTTAAAATTTTGAAAGGCTAATATTTCATAGATTAGATTTTAATAATTTACGGATCAAATTTCCACTATGAAAACCCGGGAAATAATGAAAAAAAAAAGTGGGCGGATCACGCCCATTTTTGGACCACATATTTATAGGTGAATTTTAAAAATGGATCTATTTTTAGCCTAAAAATGAGTCCTTTTTGCTTCATATCTCAGGTCCTTGCAAGAACATGATAAGAAATGCAAGAAAAGCAAGTCTCTTGGATTTTTTTATCATTTTAATGTATTTATTATGTTTTGAAAGTAGTAATGGAATTCAAATGAATTCATCATATTAATAAATATTGAACAACAAGTAACAATGATCGTGACAATATTTATGAACGTGAACATTAAGGAAGATGTGTGTTTTTATTTTTTTTGTTTTTTAAGGCAAAAGAATATTTTAAAAATAAGGTCTGTGAAGCACTTTTGAAGCGGTTAATAGCTTCACAAGTGCTTCAAAAGTCGCTAGAAAAAGATAAAATAGACAATTCAATGTTGTTCTCTTTTCTTCGCTACGCTAGTTCGTACATCGATTGTGCATATGCACTGTGCTATTCACTTTATTATTATTGTTTTACTTTTATAGATAGTTTTTTTGTTAATTGTAAAATTATTAAGTTTTTCTTAAGTTAAATTCTATGTGCATTATTTCATTTAACTTATAAAAACAAAAAAAAAAACAAAATATATGAACATTTTCAAAGTGTACCTCATTTAGCTGATATTGCTTTTTGTGTTTTTGTTTTTTTTTCACAAATCCTCTGATTCGTTTAAATGTGCAACAACAACAAAAATGCGAACTCGTTGTTGCCAACTAGATAGCTGTACTAGATACCAGAGCTGTGACATAACAGAACACAAATTATATGTACATATCAATTTTTTAAATTCCTTTAACAGGACCTGAGATATGAAGCAAAAAGGACTCATTTTTAGGCTAAAAATAGATCCATTTTTGAGCATTTGTTTCTCAATATCCAGTTGAGCACCATTTTTGTGCTTTGCATTATAACTTAGCAAATCTCATAGATTTCAATCCTGTTTTATTCAAAAAAATCGTAAACGTCTAAATTGGGCATACGAATTAAAAAAAGTGAAAAGTTTAGAAAATAAAATAAAAAATTATTATGCATAATAAATTCGTAGAAATATTATTAATTCGTATTTTTTTTACTCTTTTACAAAATTATTGTGGTAAGGGAGATAGTTGGGTCAAATTTTTCAATTCATTGATCCTCTTGATACCAGATATAAATCCTGATTCATAATAATATTTTACAAATACGAAAACCCATAACCGGTATCTAAAGGTCCAATGAATTGATAAATTTGACCCAACTATCTCCCTTACCACAATAATATTGTAAAAGATGTGCGCACAGTGTAATATATCTAAATATATATGTATATATATATATATATATATATATATATATATATATATATATATATATATATATATATATATATATATATATATAAATATATATATACATATATATATATATATATATATATACATATATATATATATATATATATATATATATATATATATATATATATATATATATATATATATATAAATATATATATACATATATATATATATATATATATACATATATATATATATATATATATATATATATATATATATATATATATATATACATATATACATATATATATATACATACATATATATATATATATATATATATATATATATATATATTATAAACGTTATATATAATTTTATTGATGTTCTACACTCAGAAAAAAAACATTAAAACAACGATAAACCAGTTGGGAAGGTTAGATCACATGGGAAATTTTAAAGTAGGTGTAATTATGATAGTTAGGATTATCAAAATTATAGTCGGTCTAAGCCGACTATCAATACCCTACACATATGTGTGGTTACCATTCAAAGTGATATATAGGTCACCAGGGTATACGAATCCTGAAAATAACTACAAACATTCAATCGCTGAAGAATTTCCATTCATTTGATACCCATATTTACAAATGGGTAGGTGTACCGAATTTCGATTTATTTTTTTGTGAACCACAAGTCTTTTCGCCGGAAAACATTATTATCATGTATTTGAGCATGATGTCAATATATATTTGACCAACAAAGTTTACCTAAGCACGTATACATAAAAATTGATCTTTATATGTACATTTTATATGTGGTATTTGAACATAAGTGGTCGGATCATAGGTCACCATGGACCGATCTCGCCAATTTTTTCGCACATACAGCGTAGGTATATTAGTAATCTAAGTTATAAGTTTCATTTATCTAGCTCTTCAATTTTAAAAGTCTTAGGGATTTCAACAGACAGACGGACAGACAGACGGACAGACATACGGACAGACAGACGGAGGTCGACTCAGGAGGTCATGCTGATCAAGAATATATATACTTTTCCATACCGGAGATGCTTTCTTCTGGGTGTTACAAACGGCGTACCAAACTGAATATACCCTTTCACTCTTAGTGTAGGGTATAAAAATTGTTGTTTAACATTTAAATGATTTTGGTATTATCAAACCAAAAATTTGTAATTTTAAACACTGTTGATCAAACTGTTGTAACAAACAATTCGAAGTAGTTGAATGGCAATAGTTACATAGCCTAATTTACAATTGTTGATGGCCATTAAAAGTTGGCTTGTATATTGTATTACTTTGACATTGTTATTCAAACTCTCTCTTGGTTAAACTAACTTTTTCATTGTGGTTTTATCATATTTTTTGCTCATATTTTGATGGTGACATTTTTGACAATTTTTATTACCTGACAATTAAGTGTTTGCCAACTATAACATTGGCAAATTCAACTATTTTACTGGTTATTGTGAAATCTGAGTTTAACAATTGGTTGTTACAACTATTTTCATTGATAGGCGCTATATCAACAAAGGTTTTTGGTTGATCTTACCAAAGTTTTTTTCTCGGTGTATTTCAGTTTTTTTATATTCTATTGTATTTTATTTAACATAAAAAACTTGCATTGTGTACCTGCAGCACGACCCCATAACTTATTAACGACAACTATCGATATCGCTAACTTACAAAAATTGTAGCTTGCGAAAGCGATCGTTATCATAAAAAGAATTTTTTAACGATATTTGAAGCTAAGAATATCTAATTTTGTTGTTAATAAGTTACAAAATCGATATAGTGTCGGTAGCTCGTCTGGTTAGTGCTTTGGACTACGAGCGAAAAGTCGCTGGTGCGTACGACTACGATCCGAAACTTCCCCGGTTCAATCCCCAGCGACTGCCAACATCTTTTTCATAGACAACTTTTTTATATGCAACACTACCTCTCGGCAGTGAATGGCAAACCTACGAGAGTAAAAACATTGCATATGAAAAGCTCTCACCCGCCGTTCGGATTCGGAATTACACTGTAGGTCCCATCAATTTGAGTACAAATACAACACGCACAGCTCACGGCCGAAGTTCTATACAGGACTGTAGCACCAAACTATTATAGTTATAAGTTACAGAATCGACCTACTGGAAATATTTGTATCATGAATATTTGTATCTATGGACATTGTCATCTCGTTTTACGGTATTCAAATTTAATTTATGACAATACGGAAGTGTATAAACAATATCTACTGGAACCATGCGCTATGTCTACAACATTATTATTATAAAAAAAATATTAAATAAATGTGAACATTTCAGTGACCTCAAAGATAAGATAAGTAAAAGTGAATAATGTAATGAAAAAGTTCTTATTAATTTTTGTATTGTACTTTTTTGACGCATACTTATCATCACTGGTTTTTGTTTGTTTCTGTGTGGGGTGTATTAACAACATACAGCAGCAGTTGATTCACTGTACGATACGCGTTAGAAATTCACTTGTTTCGTAATTCGGAAGCTATGGGATTATTTTACGTATTTATTTTTTTGCGTACTATTAATTTTGCCAATTTGGAAACCACAATTTGTTTATAATCTAATGTATTAATTATCGATTTTCATTAACTTTATGATTTCTTGCTTTGACGATTTCCGTTGCGGATTGATTCTATTATGTTTGCTTACATATTGCATTTGTTTTGGAACAAAAACAAAATAAAATAAAAACAGCGTGTTCACTGCATTACGTTACTCAATTCGCAATCAACTACTAGCAAGAGCACATTGCACCCTCATACAACAATTCAAACAGATGAAATAAACACAGTGTGGTTGCAACCCAGCAAACGAGAAACTGTGCACTCAATTTAAGTACATACATTTTTTATAGACTCAGAAGAACTAATCGAGTGAAAATAATAACAGAGTATGATCAGTGGCAAGATGTTACACAGGGTGATCAGTTATGATCGATAGGAAATGAAATTTAAATAAAACAACGGGGTGAGATGTCAAATTGATTCTGGTTTTATTCTCGCCATAATTTGTGGAATAGCACATCATTTAAATGCCCGCCTCGGTATCACTGGCAGTGCTTCAAGCGGTCGGCCCAATTTTTATGAACTCGGTTCAATATGACCGTCAATAGCGTCTCGAATGTTGGCCTCGAGCCTCGAAATTAATTAGGTCCGATGGTACCGATGTGCTATAAACAGCAGCAAACGATGGAGGATGAAATACAAACATTACTAAATATTTTGACAGCTACTGAAAAATAACAAATGGAAAAACTATCATTTATATCTGAGTTTTATGAACTTGTGTTTATCAATGTCCGTTTATTGATTTCAATGTACAGATGCGCACCGCAATGATACATGATGAAATGGCAAACTAAATATTTCGACAGCTGGATATCATTATTAATTTTGACAGCTGCTGAAAACAATTGAAAAACATGTGTATCTGGGGAAAAATGTTGTACTATCACTGTTGAAGCGATAATATCCAACTGGCAGTATGTTATAACTTTTTCGTTCGACAGGCGATTTAATTATTTCGCACATGTTTCGAAGTTAGTTGAAACAAATATTTTTACATTTTTATTAAAATCTGCGTTATTTTTCATTTTACAAATACAAGAAATGTTCAAAATTTAATTAATTGATTAATGAAATGCGGTAGGACGATATATTTAATTATCACCATAAGAGAAAATGATGAATAATGTGATAGAGTATGCCAACAAAAATTAATTGTTTGATGTATAAATATTCTATTTTTTATCAACAGCTCAAACTGTCAATTCGATTTGATTTATCAATAAGTCCTAAAGTTGAGGTTAGGAATATACTAATATTGCAATACACATGCAAAGATGTAAATTTTGAATATAGAAACACTTGCATTATTAGTTTTTCTTTCTCTAAAATTTCCATTTCAGTTATTTTCGCTTCGCTATCGCCTTTCGCAAGTGCTATAACATATTGATTTTGGACAAATTGTCGAACTTCGAAATATGTGAAGTTTTAACATCTTGCCACTGGTCATCCTTTGCTATCACTATCGATGCGAAAATATCAAACCAGCAATATGTAAAAACTCTTTCATTTCGCACATGTTTCGAATTTAGTTGAAAAAAACATTTTTGAAAGAATCCTGCATCTATTTGTAATGATATGAATACAAAAAATGTTCAAATGTTAATTACTTTATTTGTGTATTTTCCAAATTTTTCTAAAATGCGCCCCAAAAATTTATTATTCGGTTAAACCAAATAAAACCACCAGTTTTATTTGCTTAAAAAAGAAAAAAATAGGGTGCGATCGATCTGTGGTACCCTACAAAAAAATCCGGTGCTCCTACCTATTTGATCATATAGGTACTCAAATGAAAGGTAATAATGCCACATTTGTATTTTTATGATCTTATAACCCTAGCGATTAGGATTTGTAATTATGTAAAAAAAAATAAAAATTAAATTGAAATAATGATTGTTGAGAATAATAGTTAATTATTTATCAAAATGACGACGAAATTGAGAAATTAATAGGTAACGCTGAAACGCTTTTTTAAATTTTCTAGAGGTGGCCCAACAGTTAATTATAATATTTCGTTGGGAAGTTATATCGTGGAAGCGCCGTAGGCGACATTTTTTTTAGAAATTAATTTTTTTATTTTCTAAAACATAATACAAAAGTGTATAATAGACTCCTGAGTAAATTTCTTTTCGTTTTGGTACCCACACTTGTGTATAAAATGAGATCAGTTGTTAAAACTAAAAAGGATCCTGAGGTCACTGGGGTTATCGGACCATGAACATAATTATATATTAATCGTGAGATCAATACCTTTAATTTCAGTACCTACATGTTCATATAGGTAGGTGTATTAGTTTTCGATTTATCTAGGGTACTACAAGTCCGACCGCGACCTAATTTAGTCTGGGACCCAAACAGAAGGGAAAGTTTGAAGAAAAAATATTGTTTGGTGATTTTGAGATTTTTTGGTAGGAGTAACGACTTTTTTCCATATATATCAAAAATAATAATTAATTTTGATTTTTATAAATATGTATCTAAAATAAAAATTATATTTGACTCTTGAAAATATTTATCAAAAATAATTATTTTTCACTTCATAAATATTAATCAAACTTTTATTTATATTTGTCAAATATAATTATTAAAAAATATTTTAAAATTTAACAGTCCTATAATAAAAATAAGGCCAAAAGTAAAATGTTCATCGAATGTTATCTAATAGTACCCTTTGTTTTATAGTGCCATCATTTCTTAGAATGTCTTTCTACATATAAATTTGAAAATAATAATTATTTTTGGTCTCTGATTTTAGTACCCTTCGGAAACAAAATTTAATTTGTGTGTCATATTAAAGGTGATCAATACCAACATCTCGTTTGCAAACTACTTCAGATATACACAATGTATTTTTAATGATTATTTGCACTTTTCAAGTCAGCATATTTCGGAAACCACAAATCCAAAATATTTTAATTGGATTTTTTTTGTAAGTACAACATTTGTATCAAGTTTTACGTTTTACCTATTTTTTGTACCATTTATTCAAGAAGTAAAAGGTATTTGACCAATTTTTAAATTAATTTACAACAGATTTTTTTAATTTCAAGGAGACTGAAAACGTAAAAATCGGATTATAAATCGTCGTTATAGAACTTAAAGTCATCAAATAAATTTTGTTTCAATATCGATTTTATTTATTCTGGTAAGATGTTAATTTTGTTCATGCAAACATTTTTTTTGTTGCTAATAACTGCTTTAATTATAATTTGAAACAATCATAACCTTATAGTGCAGTGCCGATTGGACATACTTAAAAACTAAATTATGTGAATATTTGATTTTTAATTATGAAAAATACACCAACACATCTAAAACTATGAATTGTCGAACTTTTATCGAACTTTACAAAATGTTATTTTGACTTTTAGTTTTACAAGGAAGATATATAAAAAAATATGTATTTTTTCTAAAAACTATAGCGCATTAATATAGACAATTTAAAGTCAAATTTAAATTTAAAATCATCTTTTTGACAATTTATTCTATACAAAAATTGCCATAAAAAGTCGAATTTTTTAAAGTCGAATTATTGAAGGTGACTTAAAATTGTCTATGGTTATGCGCCTATAATGTTTAAATTCGATTTAATATTGATACCCCGAGACAAAATGTATGTCATTTTTCAGAAAGGGCATATTTCCGGCCAACACACAGCTAAATGAAATATTTGGGAAGTGTATAGCAGGTTTTAAAATTTTGTGGAATTTTAATGGCATTCACGGCATATTTTAGGATCGGGCAGAAAACAGACAGCTTGTGATACAAACTCCGCCTTTGTCTGTTTAAAATAGGTCGAAAAAATGTTTCTAAACTGCCTCGACCCTGCCAAAAATTTTGTCTTGGGACATTTTGATATAGAACTAAAAAATTTAAAACTCGAATTGTGTATTCTTCAGAATCTTAGTCAAAATACAATGGCGTATATTCGTAGACAATTTAATGTCAACTTTAAAATAAAAATTACCCGCTATTGTGGACAATTTTAACAAAGATTAAAATGTCAAAAAGTTTATTTTAAAAGTAGCAAAATTAAAAAAAAACGAACAATTAAAAAGGCGCGTAATTTAAAGAATATTAGTAATCTGAAGATAGTTATACAAAGGCGCAATGTAAAGGAAAAGCTCCAAAAGGCGTAACTATTCAAATAACAATCATAACCAGTTGGGAAGGTTAGATCATATGGAAAATTTTAAATTTGGTGTTATTATGATAGTTAGGATTATCAAAATTATAGTCGGTCTAAAACGACTATAAATACCCTACACATATGTATGATTACCATTCAAAGTGGTATATTGGTCACCAGGGTATACGAATCCTAAAATGTCCAGTTGGGTTCTGGCCAAATCCCAATGGAACCGATATGTCCAAAAAAAGTGTCCAATGACGCAGTTGTGTTCTGGCCAAATCTCATTGGAACAGATTCTCTCAAAAAAGTTCTAATGACGCAAGTGGGTTCTGGCCAAGGATTGAAACCTAAACGAATAACGGTTTCGATTTCGGTTTCGGTTTTTTTCGCGTTTCGGTTTCGGTTACGGTTTCGGTTTTAAGTTTATATAACGAAATGGTTTCGGTATACCGGTTCCATGTTACGGTTTCGGTTTTGATTTCGGTTTTTGTATAAATTTTCTTTATTTCCATATTTTTCATATAATTTTACATTTGTTATATGGTGCTAAATTATGTTCAAATTATGATACTGGGGTAAAGTGGGAAACGTAATTTAAACAATGTTTGTTGTTATTTTAGTAAAAACATTGTGTTATATGAATTATTTAATTGATTACGCCAAGAAAAAAATTTAATTTAAAATTTCGTGACCACAAACCAATGAAAAGCAACATTTTGACTTCACCTGAGATATGATCTGAATTGCAAAGAAGAAGAATTTTGTACAATTTTCATCCATAAAAGCCAAAGAAATCAAATTTCAACAATTCTGTAAACTGCAATATATGTAAACTAGTGATGATCATTTGCAAGAGCAAGACAAGAAATGGTAATCTTAATCTTTTAAATAAAAGATCGAAGACAAGTATCTTAAAATGCATATTAATTATGAAAACGAATAGAATTTGAACAATAATTGTAATAATTGTACTTATTTTCAATTTCTTCAACATTTTACTAACAACAAAAAAAAAAACAATAACATAAAAATTTGAATTATATTTTAACAAGAATTAACTAATAAAAAATAATTGTATAAATCAAGTGATGTTGACGAGACAATTCAAAATCTCAAGGCCATAATAAAATGAACGATAAGTCAACAAATACATTTTCATAATGCTAAATATTTTTTACAAACTTCTTTATGTATCTGTCAATTGATAAGAAAATGTAAATCTATTAGTTGATATTTCACCTTTAAAAATGCATCAATTACTTTTTATAATATTAATCAACAAACTCGAAAATTAAGTTTTTCATTAAAATGTGTTTGGTGACTTTTCGTTCTACAACGACGATATACATTATACGATATACTTATACAATAAATATAAGGATTATTTCGTATAGGCATATTTCTGTTTTCATCACAGATTAAAAAATCCGTATGTAAATAGAACTCAAATAATATCTTGCATAGTAACATTTTTCTTTGCGAACACCATGCGAACACAAACTCAAACGCAACAAAGCGAATACTAACAGAAAGAAGAGAATATAACGATTCTTAAACACACACTTTCACAACGACAACTCTTCGTTGCTATCCTGTATCATCGCATGGCAACAAACAGATGCATGACAAACAGACAGACGCATGACAACGGAGAGACGCATGACACAGACAGACGCATGGCAACGGACAGACGCATGGCACCACACTACATGTATGTATCTAGTACAGCTCTCTAGTTGGCAACATCAACGAGTTCTCTTTGTGGTACAAAAAATTTCCCGCCAAAAATTTTATCAAAAGCTCGGATGCTGCTTTATACGCATTTTTGTTGTTGTTGCACTTTCAAACGAATCAGCGGATTTTTTATTACTTCATGATTTTACAATTAACAAAAAAAGTATATATAAAAGTAAAATAAAAATGTGCATATGCACAATCGATGTACGAACTAGCGTAGCGAAGAAAAGAGAAAAACATTGTTTTGTCTGTTTTATCTTTTTGAAGCGACTTTTGAAGCACTTTTAAAGCTATTTACCGCTTCAAAAGTGCTTCACAGGCCTTATTTTTAAGATGCTTATATTCTTTAGAATTGACAAAAACAAAAAAAAACACACATCTTCATTAATGTTCACGTTCATAAATATTTTGCACGCTTTCCATTGTTACTTGTTGTTCAATATTTAGTAATATCATGAATTATTTTGTATATCATTATTACCTTAAAATCATAATATATACATTAATACATTGATTTATCAATAAGTCCTAAAGTTGAGGTTAGGAATATACTAATATTGCAATACACATGCAAAGATGTAAATTTTGAATACAGAAACACTTGCATTATTAGTTTTTCTTTCTCTAAAATTTCCATTTCAGTTATTTTCGCTTCGCTATCGCCTTTCGCAAGTGCTATAACATATTGATTTTGGACAAATTGTCGAACTTCTTGCCACTGGTCATCCTTTGCTATCACTATCGATGCGAAAATATCAAACCAGCAATATGTAAAAACTCTTTCATTTCGCACACGTTTCGAATTTAGTTGAAAACCAGTTGGGAAGGTTAGATCACATGGGAAATTTTAAAGTAGGTGTAATTATGATAGTTAGGATTATCAAAATTATAGTCGGTCTAAGCCGACTATAAATACCCTACACATATGTGTGGTTACCATTCAAAGTGATATATAGGTCACCAGGGTATACGAATCCTGAAAATAACTACAAACATTCAATCGCTGAAGAATTTCCATTCATTTGATACCCATATTTACAAATGGGTAGGTGTACCGAATTTCGATTTTTTTTTTTGTGAACCACAAGTCTTTTCGCCGGAAAACATTATTATCATGTATTTGAGCATGATGTCAATATATATTTGACCAACAAAGTTTACCTAAGCACGTATACATAAAAATTGATCTTTATATGTACATTTTATATGTGGTATTTGAACATAAGTGGTCGGATCATAGGTCACCATGGACCGATCTCGCCAATTTTTTCGCACATACAGCGTAGGTATATTAGTAATCTAAGTTATAAGTTTCATTTATCTAGCTCTTCAATTTTAAAAGTCTTAGGGATTTCAACAGACAGACGGACAGACAGACGGACAGACGGACATCGCTAAATCGACTCAGGAGGTCATGCTGATCAAGAATATATATACTTTTCCATACCGGAGATGCTTTCTTCTGGGTGTTACAAACGGCGTACCAAACTGAATATACCCTTTCACTCTTAGTGTAGGGTATAAAAAGGATCCTGAGGTCACTGGGGTTATCGGACCATGAACATAATTATATATTAATCGTGAGATCAATACCTTTAATTTCAGTACCTACATGTTCATATAGGTAGGTGTATTAGTTTTCGATTTATCTAGGGTACTACAAGTCCGACCGCGACCTAATTTAGTCTGGGACCCAAACAGAAGGGAAAGTTTGAAGAAAAAATATTGTTTGGTGATTTTGAGATTTTTTGGTAGGAGTAACGACTTTTTTCCATATATATCAAAAATAATAATTAATTTTGATTTTTATAAATATGTATCTAAAATAAAAATTATATTTGACTCTTGAAAATATTTATCAAAAATAATTATTTTTCACTTCATAAATATTAATCAAACTTTTATTTATATTTGTCAAATATAATTATTAAAAAATATTTTAAAATTTAACAGTCCTATAATAAAAATAAGGCCATAAAGTAAAATGTTCATCGAATGTTATCTAATAGTACCCTTTGTTTTATAGTGCCATCATTTCTTAGAATGTCTTTCTACATATAAATTTGAAAATAATAATTATTTTTGGTCTCTGATTTTAGTACCCTTCGGAAACAAAATTTAATTTGTGTGTCATATTAAAGGTGATCAATACCAACATCTCGTTTGCAAACTACTTCAGATATACACAATGTATTTTTAATGATTATTTGCACTTTTCAAGTCAGCATATTTCGGAAACCACAAATCCAAAATATTTTAATTGGATTTTTTTTGTAAATACAACATTTGTATCAAGTTTTACGTTTTACCTATTTTTTGTACCATTTATTCAAGAAGTAAAAGGTATTTGACCAATTTTTAAATTAATTTACAACAGATTTTTTTAATTTCAAGGAGACTGAAAACGTAAAAATCGGATTATAAATCGTCGTTATAGAACTTAAAGTCATCAAATAAATTTTGTTTCAATATCGATTTTATTTATTCTGGTAAGATGTTAATTTTGTTCATGCAAACATTTTTTTTGTTGCTAATAACTGCTTTAATTATAATTTGAAACAATCATAACCTTATAGTGCAGTGCCGATTGGACATACTTAAAAACTAAATTATGTGAATATTTGATTTTTAATTATGAAAAATACACCAACACATCTAAAACTATGAATTGTCGAACTTTTATCGAACTTTACAAAATGTTATTTTGACTTTTAGTTTTACAAGGAAGATATATAAAAAAATATGTATTTTTTCTAAAAACTATAGCGCATTAATATAGACAATTTAAAGTCAAATTTAAATTTAAAATCATCTTTTTGACAATTTATTCTATACAAAAATTGCCATAAAAAGTCGAATTTTTTAAAGTCGAATTATTGAAGGTGACTTAAAATTGTCTATGGTTATGCGCCTATAATGTTTAAATTCGATTTAATATTGATACCCCGAGACAAAATGTATGTCATTTTTCAGAAAGGGCATATTTCCGGCCAACACACAGCTAAATGAAATATTTGGGAAGTGTATAGCAGGTTTTAAAATTTTGTGGAATTTTAATGGCATTCACGGCATATTTTAGGATCGGGCAGAAAACAGACAGCTTGTGATACAAACTCCGCCTTTGTCTGTTTAAAATAGGTCGAAAAAATGTTTCTAAACTGCCTCGACCCTGCCAAAAATTTTGTCTTGGGACATTTTGATATAGAACTAAAAAATTTAAAACTCGAATTGTGTATTCTTCAGAATCTTAGTCAAAATACAATGGCGTATATTCGTAGACAATTTAATGTCAACTTTAAAATAAAAGTTACCCGCTATTGTGGACAATTTTAACAAAGATTAAAATGTCAAAAAGTTTATTTTAAAAGTAGCAAAATTAAAAAAAAACGAACAATTAAAAAGGCGCGTAATTTAAAGAATATTAGTAATCTGAAGATAGTTATACAAAGGCGCAATGTAAAGGAAAAGCTCCAAAAGGCGTAACTATTCAAATAACAATCATAACCAGTTGGGAAGGTTAGATCATATGGAAAATTTTAAATTTGGTGTTATTATGATAGTTAGGATTATCAAAATTATAGTCGGTCTAAAACGACTATAAATACCCTACACATATGTATGATTACCATTCAAAGTGGTATATTGGTCACCAGGGTATACGAATCCTAAAATGTCCAGTTGGGTTCTGGCCAAATCCCAATGGAACCGATATGTCCAAAAAAAGTGTCCAATGACGCAGTTGTGTTCTGGCCAAATCTCATTGGAACAGATTCTCTCAAAAAAGTTCTAATGACGCAAGTGGGTTCTGGCCAAGGATTGAAACCTAAACGAATACCGGTTTCGATTTCGGTTTCGGTTTTTTCCGCGTTTCAGTTTCGGTTACGGTTTCGGTTTTAAGTTTATATAACGAAACGGTTTCGGTATACCGGTTCCATGTTACGGTTTCGGTTTTGATTTCGGTTTTTGTATAAATTTTCTTTATTTCCATATTTTTCATATAATTTTACATTTTTTATATGGTGCTAAATTATGTTCAAATTATGATACTGGGGTAAAGTGGGAAACGTAATTTAAACAATGTTTGTTGTTATTTTAGTAAAAACATTGTGTTATATGAATTATTTAATTGATTACGCCAAGAAAAAAATTTAATTTAAAATTTCGTGACCACAAACCAATGAAAAGCAACATTTTGACTTCACCTGAGATATGATCTGAATTGCAAAGAAGAAGAATTTTGTACAATTTTCATCCATAAAAGCCAAAGAAATCAAATTTCAACAATTCTGTAAACTGCAATATATGTAAACTAGTGATGATCATTTGCAAGAGCAAGACAAGAAATGGTAATCTTAATCTTTTAAATAAAAGATCGAAGACAAGTATCTTAAAATGCATATTAATTATGAAAACGAATAGAATTTGAACAATAATTGTAATAATTGTACTTATTTTCAATTTCTTCAACATTTTACTAACAACAAAAAAAAAACCAATAACATAAAAATTTGAATTATATTTTAACAAGAATTAACTAATAAAAAATAATTGTATAAATCAAGTGATGTTGACGAGACAATTTAAAATCTCAAGGCCATAATAAAATGAACGATAAGTCACCAAATACATTTTCATAATGCTAAATATTTTTTACAAACTTCTTTATGTATCTGTCAATTGATAAGAAAATGTAAATCTATTAGTTGATATTTCACCTTTAAAAATGCATCAATTACTTTTTATAATATTAATCAACAAACTCGAAAATTAAGTTTTTCATTAAAATGTGTTTGGTGACTTTTCGTTCTACAACGACGATATACATTATACGATATACATATACAATAAATATAAGGATTATTTCGTATAGGCATATTTCTGTTTTCATCACAGATTAAAAAATCCGTATGTAAATAGAACTCAAATAATATCTTGCATAGTAACATTTTTCTTTGCGAACACCATGCGAACACAAACTCAAACGCATCAAAGCGAATACTAACAGAAAGAAGAGAATATAACGATTCTTAAACACACACTTTCACAACGACAACTCTTCGTTGCTATCCTGTATCATCGCATGGCAACAAACAGACGCATGACAAACAGACAGACGCATGACAACGGAGAGACGCATGACACAGACAGACGCATGGCAACGGACAGACGCATGGCACCACACTACATGTATGTATCTAGTACAGCTCTCTAGTTGGCAACATCAACGAGTTCTCTTTGTGGTACAAAAAATTTCCCGCCAAAAATTCTATCAAAAGCTTGGATGCTGCTTTTTACGCATTTTTGTTGTTGTTGCACTTTCAAACGAATCAGCGGATTTTTTATTACTTCATGATTTTACAATTAACAAAAAAAGTATATATAAAAGTAAAATAAAAATGTGCATAGCACAGTGCATATGCACAATCGATGTACGAACTAGCGTAGCGAAGAAAAGAGAAAAACATTGTTTTGTCTGTTTTAACTTTTTGAAGCGACTTTTGAAGCACTTTTAAAGCTATTTACCGCTTCAAAAGTGCTTCACAGGCCTTATTTTTAAGATGCTTATATTCTTTAGAATTGACAAAAACAAAAAAAAACACACATCTTCATTAATGTTCACGTTCATAAATATTTTGCACGCTTTCCATTGTTACTTGTTGTTCAATATTTAGTAATATCATGAATTATTTTGTATATCATTATTACCTTAAAATCATAATATATACATTAATACATTGATTTATCAATAAGTCCTAAAGTTGAGGTTAGGAATATACTAATATTGCAATACACATGCAAAGATGTAAATTTTGAATATAGAAACACTTGCATTATTAGTTTTTCTTTCTCTAAAATTTCCATTTCAGTTATTTTCGCTTCGCTATCGCCTTTCGCAAGTGCTATAACATATTGATTTTGGACAAATTGTCGAACTTCTTGCCACTGGTCATCCTTTGCTATCACTATCGATGCGAAAATATCAAACCAGCAATATGTAAAAACTCTTTCATTTCGCACATGTTTCGAATTTAGTTGAAAAAAACATTTTTGAAAGAATCCTGCATCTATTTGTAATGATAGGAATACAAAAAATGTTCAAATGTTAATTACTTTATTTGTGTATTTTCCAAATTTTTCTAAAATGCGCCCCAAAAATTTATTATTCGGTTAAACCAAATAAAACCACCAGTTTTATTTGCTTAAAAAAGAAAAAAAATAGGGTGCGATCGATCTGTGGTACCCTACAAAAAAATCCGGTGCTCCTACCTATTTGATCATATAGGTACTCAAATGAAAGGTAATAATGCCACATTTGTATTTTTATGATCTTATAACCCTAGCGATTAGGATTTGTAATTATGTAAAAAAAAATAAAAATTAAATTGAAATGCTGATTGTTGAGAATAATAGTTAATTATTTATCAAAATGACGACGAAATTGAGAAATTAATAGGTAACGCTGAAACGCTTTTTTAAATTTTCTAGAGGTGGCCCAACAGTTAATTATAATATTTCGTTGGGAAGTTATATCGTGGAAGCGCCGTAGGCGACATTTTTTTTAGAAATTAATTTTTTTATTTTCTAAAACATAATACAAAAGTGTATAATAGACTCCTGAGTAAATTTCTTTTCGTTTTGGTACCCACACTTGTGTATAAAATGAGATCAGTTGTTAAAACTAAAAAGGATCCTGAGGTCACTGGGGTTATCGGACCATGAACATAATTATATATTAATCGTGAGATCAATACCTTTAATTTCAGTACCTACATGTTCATATAGGTAGGTGTATTAGTTTTCGATTTATCTAGGGTACTACAAGTCCGACCGCGACCTAATTTAGTCTGGGACCCAAACAGAAGGGAAAGTTTGAAGAAAAAATATTGTTTGGTGATTTTGAGATTTTTTGGTAGGAGTAACGACTTTTTTCCATATATATCAAAAATAATAATTAATTTTGATTTTTATAAATATGTATCTAAAATAAAAATTATATTTGACTTTTGAAAATATTTATCAAAAATAATTATTTTTGACTTCATAAATATTAATCAAACTTTTATTTATATTTGTCAAATATAATTATTAAAAAATATTTTAAAATTTAACAGTCCTATAATAAAAATAAGGCCATAAAGTAAAATGTGCATCGAATGTTATCTAATAGTACCCTTTGTTTTATAGTGCCATCATTTGCACTTTTCAAGTCAGCATATTTCGGAAACCACAAATCCAAAATATTTTAATTGGATTTTTTTTGTAAGTACAACATTTGTATCAAGTTTTACGTTTTACCTATTTTTTGTACCATTTATTCAAGAAGTAAAAGGTATTTGACCAACTTTTAAATTAATTTACAACAGATTTTTTTTAATTTCAAGGAGACTGAAAACGTAAAAATCGGATTATAAATCGTCGTTATAGAACTTAAAGTCATCAAATAAATTTTGTTTCAATATCGATTTTATTTATTCTGGTAAGATGTTAATTTTGTTCATGCAAACATTTTTTTTGTTGCTAATAACTGCTTTAATTATAATTTGAAACAATCATAACCTTATAGTGCAGTGCCGATTGGACATACTTAAAAACTAAATTATGTGAATATTTGATTTTTAATTATGAAAAATACACCAACACATCTAAAACTATGAATTGTCGAACTTTTATCGAACTTTACAAAATGTTATTTTGACTTTTAGTTTTACAAGGAAGATATATAAAAAAATATGTATTTTTTCTAAAAACTATAGCGCATTAATATAGACAATTTAAAGTCAAATTTAAATTTAAAATCATCTTTTTGACAATTTATTCTATACAAAAATTGCCATAAAAAGTCGAATTTTTTAAAGTCGAATTATTGAAGGTGACTTAAAATTGTCTATGGTTATGCGCCTATAATGTTTAAATTCGATTTAATATTGATACCCCGAGACAAAATGTATGTCATTTTTCAGAAAGGGCATATTTCCGGCCAACACACAGCTAAATGAAATATTTGGGAAGTGTAGGTTTTAAAATTTTGTGGAATTTTAATGGCATTCACGGCATATTTTAGGATCGGGCAGAAAACAGACAGCTTGTGATACAAACTCCGCCTTTGTCTGTTTAAAATAGGTCGAAAAAATGTTTCTAAACTGCCTCGACCCTGCCAAAAATTTTGTCTTGGGACATTTTGATATAGAACTAAAAAATTTAAAACTCGAATTGTGTATTCTTCAGAATCTTAGTCAAAATACAATGGCGTATATTCGTAGACAATTTAATGTCAACTTTAAAATAAAAGTTACCCGCTATTGTGGACAATTTTAACAAAGATTAAAATGTCAAAAAGTTTATTTTAAAAGTAGCAAAATTAAAAAAAAACGAACAATTAAAAAGGCGCGTAATTTAAAGAATATTAGTAATCTGAAGATAGTTATACAAAGGCGCAATGTAAAGGAAAAGCTCCAAAAGGCGTAACTATTCAAATAACAATCATAACCAGTTGGGAAGGTTAGATCATATGGAAAATTTTAAATTTGGTGTTATTATGATAGTTAGGATTATCAAAATTATAGTCGGTCTAAAACGACTATAAATACCCTACACATATGTATGATTACCATTCAAAGTGGTATATTGGTCACCAGGGTATACGAATCCTAAAATGTCCAGTTGGGTTCTGGCCAAATCCCAATGGAACCGATATGTCCAAAAAAAGTGTCCAATGACGCAGTTGTGTTCTGGCCAAATCTCATTGGAACAGATTCTCTCAAAAAAGTTCTAATGACGCAAGTGGGTTCTGGCCAAGGATTGAAACCTAAACGAATAACGGTTTCGATTTCGGTTTCGGTTTTTTTCGCGTTTCGGTTTCGGTTACGGTTTCGGTTTTAAGTTTATATAACGAAACGGTTTCGGTATACCGGTTCCATGTTACGGTTTCGGTTTTGATTTCGGTTTTTGTATAAATTTTCTTTATTTCCATATTTTTCATATAATTTTACATTTTTTATATGGTGCAAAATTATGTTCAAATTATGATACTAGGGTAAAGTGGGAAACGTAATTTAAACAATGTTTGTTGTTATTTTAGTAAAAACATTGTGTTATATGAATTATTTAATTGATTACGCCAAGAAAAAAATTTAATTTAAAATTTCGTGACCACAAACCAATGAAAAGCAACATTTTGACTTCACCTGAGATATGATCTGAATTGCAAAGAAGAAGAATTTTGTACAATTTTCATCCATAAAAGCCAAAGAAATCAAATTTCAACAATTCTGTAAACTGCAATATATGTAAACTAGTGATGATCATTTGCAAGAGCAAGACAAGAAATGGTAATCTTAATCTTTTAAATAAAAGATCGAAGACAAGTATCTTAAAATGCATATTAATTATGAAAACGAATAGAATTTGAACAATAATTGTAATAATTGTACTTATTTTCAATTTCTTCAACATTTTACTAACAACAAAAAAAAAACCAATAACATAAAAATTTGAATTATATTTTAACAAGAATTAACTAATAAAAAATAATTGTATAAATCAAGTGATGTTGACGAGACAATTCAAAATCTCAAGGCCATAATAAAATGAACGATAAGTCACCAAATACATTTTCATAATGCTAAATATTTTTTACAAACTTCTTTATGTATCTGTCAATTGATAAGAAAATGTAAATCTATTAGTTGATATTTCACCTTTAAAAATGCATCAATTACTTTTTATAATATTAATCAACAAACTCGAAAATTAAGTTTTTCATTAAAATGTGTTTGGTGACTTTTCGTTCTACAAGGACGATATACATTATACGATATACATATACAATAAATATAAGGATTATTTCGTATAGGCATATTTCTGTTTTCATCACAGATTAAAAAATCCGTATGTAAATAGAACTCAAATAATATCTTGCATAGTAACATTTTTCTTTGCGAACACCATGCGAACACAAACTCAAACGCAACAAAGCGAATACTAACAGAAAGAAGAGAATATAACGATTCTTAAACACACACTTTCACAACGACAACTCTTCGTTGCTATCCTGTATCATCGCATGGCAACAAACAGACGCATGACAAACAGACAGACGCATGACAACGGAGAGACGCAGACAGACGCATGGCAACGGACAGACGCATGGCACCACACTACATGTATGTATCTAGTACAGCTCTCTAGTTGGCAACATCAACGAGTTCTCTTTGTGGTACAAAAAATTTCCCGCCAAAAATTCTATCAAAAGCTTGGATGCTGCTTTATACGCATTTTTGTTGTTGTTGCACTTTCAAACGAATCAGCGGATTTTTTATTACTTCATGATTTTACAATTAACAAAAAAAGTATATATAAAAGTAAAATAAAAATGTGCATAGCACAGTGCATATGCACAATCGATGTACGAACTAGCGTAGCGAAGAAAAGAGAAAAACATTGTTTTGTCTGTTTTATCTTTTTGAAGCGACTTTTGAAGCACTTTTAAAGCTATTTACCGCTTCAAAAGTGCTTCACAGGCCTTATTTTTAAGATGCTTATATTCTTTAGAATTGACAAAAACAAAAAAAAAACACACATCTTCATTAATGTTCACGTTCATAAATATTTTGCACGCTTTCCATTGTTACTTGTTGTTCAATATTTAGTAATATCATGAATTATTTTGTATATCATTATTACCTTAAAATCATAATATATACATTAATACATTGATTTATCAATAAGTCCTAAAGTTGAGGTTAGGAATATACTAATATTGCAATACACATGCAAAGATGTAAATTTTGAATATAGAAACACTTGCATTATTAGTTTTTCTTTCTCTAAAATTTCCATTTCAGTTATTTTCGCTTCGCTATCGCCTTTCGCAAGTGCTATAACATATTGATTTTGGACAAATTGTCGAACTTCTTGCCACTGGTCATCCTTTGCTATCACTATCGATGCGAAAATATCAAACCAGCAATATGTAAAAACTCTTTCATTTCGCACATGTTTCGAATTTAGTTGAAAAAAACATTTTTGAAAGAATCCTGCTCTTCTCTATAGTTTCCGCTCTTTTAAAAAGGCCCAAAAATTCTGAATATTAGATGCATTTTCATTTTGTATTTTTGTGAAAATTTTGCGCCTTTCTCTATATTTTCCGTTTTTTTAGAAAGGCACCTTTTCCATTTTGTAATGTTTTGAAAATTTTGGACCTTTTGTAAATTAGTAAATTAGGTTTTTTTGAAAATTTTGCGTTAAAAACCCATATGTTTTGGTAAATTTGACGGATATGCTATTTTAAGCTTTTTTGAACATTTTGCGCCTTTCTCTCTATTTTGCGCCCTTCTGTAAAGGTGCACAAATTTTGTAAATATTGCGCCTTTTTCTATATAGTTTCCGCTCTTTTAAAGAGGCTTAAAATTCTGAATATTAGGCGCATTTTTTTAATTTTGTGTTTTTTTGAAAAATTCAAGAGTGCGCCTATTTTGGGGGGCGATCGCATCCCTTTTCCCCCTGGATCCGCGCTTGAGTTTAACTCGATTTGTGGGTTAAACGTAGTTTAATCTCAACATTTAGTTTTACAGTAACTTTAAATCGTCAGTAACTTTAAATCGTCGTTTAAAATTAGTTTATACGGTCGTTTAACCTCCGTTAAAAACCCAAGAGAAGCCTCGGATAACGACCGATTACAACGATGACGACACACGCAAACGTTTTAAGGACCATGATTTACGGATATGCACCTGGAATGTCGGGACCCTTTATAGGGAAGGTGCCTCTATCCAGCTGGCAGATGTCCTCGAAAAATATAAGGCTGACATCACCGCTATCCAGGAGATAGCGATGGACGGGACAGGGCTGTTCGAAACAAGCGTCCTGTGATATCTACTACAGCTGCCATGCAGAGAGACACGAATTTGGATGTGGATTTGTGGTCGGCAAGAGAGTCCGCCACCTTGTCTCCTAAAGCTGCGATCACAATAGACAACGCAAGCCTTTTCCACTAGACTCTCACACCTGCTTAGACAAAGCACTCCTCCTCTCGATGATAATAGCGCGCAGAGGAACCATATCTCCTACTCTATGCGTACGGCTGCCGAAGAGGTGCTTGGATTCCAACGCCCCCTGAGGAATCAGTGGTATGACCAAGAGTGTCGCGCGGCCACTGCCGAGAAAGACGCTGGGTACAAATCCACCCTGCAGTCAGTAGCTACGCGAGCTGCGAAGGAGCGATACAAAGAGAAGAGGAGGGAAGAGATACGTCTTTTCAGGCGTAAAAAAGAGAGGCAGAAAGACGTGAAGGATTGTTGCTCGAAAATTCTTCGAGCAAATAAGACGCCTAGCCGTAGGTTCAAAATCTGAAGCCCTTTTTGTAAAGATGAGAACATTAATCTAGTTACAGATATCCAGAGCACACTGAAGATATGGAGGGATCACTTCTCTAAACTGCTAGCCCGTGATAATGACAGCAATTCCACTTCCAAATCCACCGAGAAGTAAACCAGACAACGCCAGTACTTGATGACGACGAGATCCGCCACCCGAGCATATCGAGGTTAGAACAGCCATTGCTCGCCTGAAAAACAACAAAGTCGCAGATGCTGATGGCCTGCCTTCTGAATTGTTTAAGACCGGAGGCGAAGAGGTAATAGAGAGCATGCACGAGCTCGTAAGCAGAATATGGTCAGATAAAAGAATGCCAAGTGACTGGAACCTCAGTGTACTCTGCCCAATCCTTTAGAAAGGGTATCCCACTATCTGCGCCAACTACCGTGGGATCAGCCTACTTAATATCGCATTCAAGTTTCTATCGAGCGAAAGACTGAGTGAAAGACTGAAGTCCAGCGTCAATAGACTGATTGGACATTATCAGTGCAGGTTCAGATCTGAAAAGTCCACCATAGACCAGATTTTCACATTGCGCCTAATCCAGGAAAAGACCCTAGAAAAACAGATCGACACCTACCACCTATTAGTCGACTATAAAGCCGATGACCCTGAACAACACACGTTGCTCAGTGATAATAGGAAAATACCTCTCCGAGCAATTTCATACCGAACGAGGTTTCAGACAGGGTGACTCCCTATCGTGCGTTTTTTTTAACTTATTGATGGAGAAAATAGTTTTAGCTGCCGAACTCCGTTAAAGCGGCACTATCCTCAACAAAAGTGTCATGCTGATATGCGAGCAGCCGACGATATTGATATCATTGGCAGGAGCACACGAGCAGTCAGCGCAGCATTCTCCAGATTGGAGAAAGAGTCGTGTCGAATGGGTCTAGCGGTGAAAGAGGACTAGACGAAGTTTCTTGTGTCAACAAGCACAAAAGAACCCACAAGTTCGACATTGTGAAGTACTTCGTCTATCTGGGATCCAGCGTAAACAGCAACAACGACGTCAGCCTGGAGATAAAACAGAGAATAACTCTTGCCAACAGGTGCTATTTTGGGCTCAGTAGGCAATTGAGAAGTAGAGCCCTCTCTCGCCGTACAAAAATAACGCTCTACAAGTCACTCATCATGCCCGTCCTACTTTATGGTGCAGAAACATGGACGCTGGCCTCCACCGATGAGAGAGTACTGGGAGCGTTCGAGAGAAAGATTCTCCGTAAAATCGTTGGCCCTATCTGCTTTGCTAACGAGTATTGAATCAGGATGAACCACGAGCTGTATGAGTTATTTGACGACATTGACATAGTCAAGCGCATCAAGATCCAGCGGCTTCGCTGGCTAGGTCATATCGAACGAATTGATGAAAACACTCCAGCCAAGAAGGTGCTTAAATCGAAACTCGAAGGTGGACAGGGCCATTTAAGTAAGTTGTAATTTTTCATTCACTATTAGTGCTATAAACAAACTTCAGTCGAAAAGGACGTTTCGAATTATGTAGCAAGCATACGAGTGAATGTTACTGATATGGTGAGAACGAATTTTGTTGAGTATCGCAGATTCGAATCTCGGCCTGGGTGATATATATATTTTTTTTTACTTTTTATTATTTTAATTTTTTTTTTATATTATTGATTAAGAATTATAAAAAAATAAATAGATAGAAAATAATAAAAAAATAAAATTAAATTTTAAAAAAATTATCATCCAGGCCACGATTCGAACCCGCGATACTCAAAGAAATTCGTTCTCACCATATCAGTAACATTCACTTGTGTGCTCGCTATATAATTCGAAATGTCCTTTTCGACGGAAGTTTGTTTATATAGCACTAATAGTGAATGATAGTAATGATGATAGATCATGTCTGTTCGTCAAATAAGTTATTGGTTGTGCAGGTACGTATAGAGAATTCTCGAGGTAGTGGACAAACAAGGTGTGATTAAGGCAAATAAATTAAATGGTAAAATATAAAATAAATATCAATCGAAAGAGACGAGAAAAACAAAATGCTTAATTATGTATAAAAAAATTAAATTTTAAAAAATTATAATTAAAATAAAATGATATATATGAATTTATAAAATAAATAGTATACATTTTTTTTTACTAAAAATTCAATAACCTTGAGATGAGTTTTCAACTTCATAGTTGATATTTTTTACTAATGCAGTTGAAAAATATTCTACGTGGTTGAATATCCTAACCATACGGTTTAGTTTTGTACTCGCGTACAATTTTTCAACCTAATAGTTTATAAATGTAAACTATTTAGGACAGAATTTCATTTAAATAAACTTCATAGTTGATATTTTTACTAATGCAGTTGAAAAATAATCTACTTGGTTGATTATCCCAACCATACGGTTTAGTTTTGGACTCGCGTACAATTTTTCAACATAATAGTTTGTAAATGTAACTCAAAGGTTTATTATGTTCAACATGCACCTATAATTACAACGTTTCTACAAGGATTTTAATCTGGAATGAAACCTATCACTTCTGGTTGATCTCGGTCTCCTGATTCTTGCTGCGTACTCACTATACGTCGAGATTTTGCACAAAATCAAGTCAAAGTTGCAAAAAAGGGCCCTTTTTTGGTCTTTATATCGCAAGTTATCGCACGATTTCGACATGTTTCAGTTGCAAACTTCATCACAAAATAAAATATGAACCTTGCCCTACTGATAATTGGCCAGATATTAGTTTTTGCTTAAAATCAAAAAGAAATTTGTGTTACCAAAAAAGTCTGTCGAACAAAATTCTTAGCATCTGATGTACGCATTATAGGAAAACATGATATGGAAAATTGCACTGCGTAGTCTCCTGGTGTTTATCTGATTCCGCAGGCTTTAATGGGTTAAAAAAATTAAATATACATCCGTCGTCAACGAATGCTTCTGAGCGACTGAACTGAAATTTTAGAAAATTTGACATGAAAAAAATGCGACACCCTACAGCTACTCATTATTAAATTTAAATTTATAATATTGGTTTGTCGCGACTGTTGTAGTAATATATATTGAATATTTTATTTTAAAGAATGGCTGATTTGGGACTATTTTCGTGACACATATGAATTGTGTAAATTAAAGAAAAAATGCCCTTATAGATCGCTTCAGCATACTATACATATTTCAACATGCAATTTCCTTCATTTTGCACTCTGGATTTGCTTCAAATCTTTTTTGTGGATTGCTTATTGAAAATAAGCCTACTCATATTATTTTTTTTTTTACTTTTTGTCAATAGGTTTGAAAAAACAGGGTGTTTAAAAAATTAAAATTTATAACATTGCAACAATGTATCGTATAGCGTCAAGTTTGGTCTCATTTTGAAGGTAATACAAATTTAATATATTGTTACGAAAATTCAGTCTATGGAAAACTGTTCTACGAGTTCGTATCGCTGGATTGTGTACAAAATAAAAACGCACTTATATTTGGTTTTAACTAGTATTATTTCAACTAGTAGTAATTAACTTTATTAATTTAAATAACAACTCAAAGAATAATCACTTATATCAACTGCTGAATTACTACAATTTATCTTTACAATGTTCACTCACGAGACGCACTAGTTCACTATTAAATCACAACTGAACTCTGTACCCCTGATGCGGCTCCCTTATATACTGCATGCATCAGTTCGACACGTTTCGACAAGCTTCGACTTGTTTCGAGAACCTTCTACTCGTTTCGTGAATGACGCATGCTATTGGCATCTCATTCGCACTCATGTGTTTTAATGCGGTGATCTTCCATCTCTTTCTCACACACTGCCTCAGTACGCTGAATGATCTTCCGTCTCTTTCTAACACATGCTTAGTGCGCTGAATTGTCTTGCGTCTCATTAATTATTGTTGATTGATTGCACTATGGGGCAAATTACATCTTTTCGTAACACTGCCCTCCACCTAAATCTGTTCGTCCCGAACAGATGTTAATCCTCTCTCTCTCTCTATACGGCGCCAACCTTTCTAAATGTACTACTTTCATTTTTCGTCTAACGCGCGCAGTATTCTGAATCCGATACACTACGTCATTAATTCTTTTAATTATCTTATATGGTCCTTCCCAGTGTGTTTATAGCTTAGGGGATAAGCATTTCTTCCTTTGTGGGTTATAGAGCAAAACAAGCTCTCCTTCCGTAAATCCCTCTGAATTTGTGCGCAAGTCGTATCTGGCCTTCATCTTGTCACTCGCAAATTGTGTACGCTGTCTCACAAATTGATGCACTGCGTTAATTTCTTCACTTTTTCTGGAAACATAATTGTGTATAGGAATTCCAGCTGAAGGACTCGCACCAAACTTTAAATCCGCAGGTAATCTTAAGTCTGTTCCAAAAACAATTTTAGATGGTGAAGCTGCTGTGGTATCATGAACCGCCGTTCGATAAGCCATGAGGAATAGTGGTATGTGTGTATCCCAATATTTTTGATTTTTATCAACCACTTTTCTGAGATACTCTTCCAAATTCCGATTGAATCTCTCCACCATGCCGTCTGATTGCGGGTGCAACGGCGTTGTTCGTGTTTTGTGTATGTTGAGGACTTTGCATACTTCTTTAAATACAGCAGACTCAAAATTTCTTCCTTGATCTAAATGCAATTCCAACGGTACTCCAAAACGGCTTACCCAGTTGTTAACTAATGCCTCCGCAACTGTTGTGGCATCTTGATTTGGCATGGGATACACTTCGGGCCACTTGCTGAAGTAGTCCATGACGACAAGGACATACTTATTACCCGCATCACTGATTGGAAACGGCCCGGCGACATCCATGGCAATTCGCTCGAATGGTGCTCCCACGTTGTACTGATGCATCCTGCCGCGACTTCTGACTGTTGGTCCTTTTGCTGGTACACATTGCGGACAACTGCGAATCCAATCGGCGACTGACCCTTGGCATCCAATCCAATAAAAACGTTCCTTTTTCTTCTCGATCGTTTCATTAATGCCCAAATGACCACCACTAGATCCACCATGGTATTCCGCTAACATCTCTTTTATTTTTGACTTGGGAACAACAATCAATCTTCGAGCGGATGTCCCATCTTCATTTTCCCATACACGATATAAGCAACCATCTTGTAGTTTTAAGCTCTGCCACTGTGCCCAGTAAGCTTTAGTTAATGGACTGTCCGCAGCTATATCTTCCCATGATGGTTTTCTTTGCTGTTCCTTGAACATCATGATTTTCGTGAGGTCGGGATCACTCTTTTGATCAATTTGAATTTGTTCCGGAGTCCATTTTTCATCGGGCAAAACATTTAGCAAACGAATGTCAATTATATAGAATATAGAATGTCAATTATGTTTCCTTTTCCTTCAGCACTTGAACAAAGTCTGCATTCTAGTTTACATGGGGGTCGTGAGAGAGCATCTACATTTCCATGATTTCCTCCATTACGATGTTCGATTGAGAAATCGTAGCTCTGTAATCATTCTATCCAACGCGCAATTTGGCCTTCCGGATCTTTGAACTGAAGTAACCATCGTAGTGCTGCGTGATCGGTTCTCAAGTGAAAATGTTGTCCGTACAGATACCTTTGGAAATTTTTCACACTTTCAATTACAGCAAGAAGATAGTGTATCCAAGGTGTCATCGATCCTGGGCAGTGGATAACTATCTTTCTTGGTGACATCATTATGTTTTCGGTAATCAACGCAGAACCGAGTACTACCATCCTTCTTTTTCACCAATACTACTGGTGAACTCCATGGACTCTCAGATGGTTCCACAATTCCATTTGTGTGCATTTCTTCAACCAAATGTGATACTTCGTCTCTTTTCGCAAATGGTGCTTGACGAATTGGGTTAGAATCACCAGTGTCTATTCGATGTTTTACAATGGCAGTTCTGCCTTCCTTTTGGCCCTTTTCAGCAAATATACACCGATATTTGTCAATTAGCTGTTGCACTTGACTCTTTTCTTTGGCAGCCAAATCCTTCGTCCACGCATTTATAAACTTGTGAGTAGATTGTTTGTTTACTTGCGGTGTGACATAGTCCTTTAATGTATTTGACTCGCAATTTATAATCGCTGACGCCTGAAATTGAGAACTCTTATAGGTACAATTCTGTCTTTCTCCGCCTCAACAAATGTTCTTCCTGCCACTATGTTACTTTTATACAGCTCTTCGTTTGCTTCAATAACCCACAACTTGCTTATCCCACAATCTCCATTTAATTTCGCCCAAACAATTGCTTCTGAATTAAGTGGTATTTTTCTATTTTTATAAGCAATAACTTGTTTCATTTTCGGGCTTTGGTCACAATCAATATTCAGTTGGATCTCCGTGTTGGCATAATTCAAAATTTTTCTTGTTAAATCAAGTGTGAAACCGTTCTTTATCATGAAGTCCATGCCAAGTATTATTTCGTCTACTATTTCTGCCACAATTAAATCATGCTTAACTGTCGTAGTACCAATCGTTATTTTCTTGGTAATCTTTCCTCTGATAGGGGCCTCTTCACCTGTAGCTGTTTGTAATCTTATTCCTACAAGCGGCCCTACTTTATCCTTAACAAGGTTACTTCTTATTATTGAGTGTGAAGCTCCCGTATCCAATGTTACCATATATGCTGTACAATCAATTAGTCCTTCGACAGTTAAGCTATTTGGCTTTCGAGCAATTTGTGAAATGTAGATTCTGGAGCAATCGGTTATGGGAGTCAGATCGTGCCCCGCAGAACTGACTCGTTTTAGTTTAAAGATTGATTAAAATTTACGTTATTTTGGACACGATTCTGGGTTTCTTCATGTCGGGGTTCATTTGCAAATGGATTCATTGAGCGCTTCCGCTAGCGGCTACGCTGTCCTCATTGTTCCATCGATTACTTACAGCCGTGGTCTCAAATTGCAGCTTGAAAATGTTGAACGCTGTGGTTCCATCGTATATCGGCGACTTTAACCTTGTACCACTGACAACATGTTATGAGGGTCCATTTATTTGCAACACTTCGAAATCTTTTTGCATTTTCTGGAGCTTCTGATCGATACCATTAATTTTGTCATCAACGCTAACTTCCATATCCCTTACATGCTCTTCAAGATCTTTTTCTTTGCTTGAAGTGTATTAGAAACTTCCAGAAGCTGTTTCGAATGTTCCTGCATTTGTTGCTCCATTTTTACTTGATGTTGGTTAGAATTTTCCAGAAGTTCTGTTTTAAGTTGATTGGAATTTTCTTGAAGTTCTTTTTTAAGTTCATTGGAATTTTCTTGAAGTTCTGTCTTAAGTTGATTGGAATTTTCTTGAAGCTGTTGTTGTATTGCTCCGAGCAACTGGCTCATATCAAAACTTTGAGACTGTACTTTTCGATGACGTCCACACTTTTCGATGACGTTGTTTAAGCTTCCATTTCAAACTCGTGCTCTGCGAGGTCAATGCCTTGGTTCTCTAATTCTTCCATTAGACGCTTTTGTAGCTCTACTTTCGTACCAGCAGTTACAAGATTACGAATCGACAGCTCCTTCTTTAGCTGGTCGACTTTAAGTTGATCGAATTTAACCATTTTGTATCATAATCCCACTTCTGACACCAATGTTACGAAAATTCAGTCAACGGAAAACTGTTCTACGAGTTCGTATCGCTGGATTGTGTACAAAATAAAAACGCACTTATATTTGGTTTTAACTAGTATTATTTCAACTAGTATTAATTAACTTTATTAATTTAAATAACAACTTAAAGAATAATCACTTATATCAACTGCTAAATTACTACAATTTATCTTTACAATGTTCACTCACGAGACGCACTAGTTCACTATTAAATCACAACTGAAGTTTAATAGTGCCTCAGATGCGCGGCCTTATATACTGCAGGCATCAGTTCGACACGTTACGACAAGCTTAGACTTGTTTCGAGAACCTTCTGCTCGTTTCGTGAATGACGCATGCTATTGGCATCTCCTTCGCACTAATGTGTTTTAATGCGGTGATCTTCCATCTCTTTCTCACACACTGCCTCAGTACGCTGAATGATCTTCCGTCTCTTTCTAACACATGCTTAGTGCGCTGAATTGTCTTGCGTCTCATTAATTATTGTTGATTGCTTGCACTATGGGGCAAATTACATCTTTTCGTAACAATATGTTTCATTAGCATGTAAGTATTATAAGACCCCCACGTGGTGGTTACCTTGACGTGGTGTGGGGGCTTAAGTTACAATGACTCAATAAGGCTAAGCTGACGGAAACTTTTTTTTTTTTTTTTTTAAGTTTCTGGTAGGGTCACCCTTGTCAGACAGGCTTGTGATGAGTAATGAACTAAATACTACCATAGTCTTTTTTATTGGTGGGGTGGCAGACTCTAAAGAAACCCCTATACCACCGCGATGGGTCAACATAAAGATTTAACTACTCCAGGTGGTACCCACAAAAGTGGCAATCCACCCGCTTCGGCGGCTGAGGCAAGGATTCTGGAGGCCTCAATCCACGCAACCAACCCTGCTACGATGAACCTCTCTGCTCCTGTAGCAGGGGGTTCATCGTGCCCCTCCATCTCCCAAATTTATGAGACAGCTAGGAATCTAGAGGAGGATAACGACAACGCAGCGGTTCCCATACAAGTAGAGGAAAGTGTCGGTTCGGCTATGCCTACGACTAATCCTCCACTGTATGGCTGCTCGACAGTGTTGTTTCCTCTCAGGGCTCCTTTCGTATTTGGAAACATGGGTCGATCAAAGGAAAGTGGTGTCTTACCAGCATCTAATCCTAGAGAGACCGACACCCAACTGGAAGCTAAACTTCCATTGGAGACCGGACCCGGATCTCTGAATACGGAGGTCAGGTTGTCCGATGCCCAGGTGAGTAGGAGAAGGAAGAATAAAGCGAAAGATCGCAAAGAGGCTGAAAAGGCTAAAGGCGACGCTGGAGCTTTCTCTTCCCCAGCTACAACAGCAAAACGCGATAGATCGGTGGAGGTTACTCCGACTGAAGCCGGACCATCCGCTGCTGCTGTTGTGGCTGCCAATGCACCTGAGAAGCGCAATGGCAAGAAGTTTAAAACCTTCACTGCTACTGCGAAACCCCGTAACTCCCAGAACTCGACAGTTTCCAGTGATATTGCTTCAACAAGCAAGAGCACTGGTGCTTCATGTTCCGGATCGGCTGCGGATGAACTGCCTTCAACATCCACTGGCAGAGGTAGGCTAGCAGTATCATATCGTGATGCTGCTCGCAAAGCTCTTCCGGTTGCGATTATTGGCAAATTGGGGAAGGAGCAAAAGATGAATGATGCAGAAGTAAAACACTGCACCGATCATCTTTGGCGGCTAGTCAGCACCGGCGGTGTCAGTGCAAACGCAAAAGGCTATGAGACGAATGATGGCATCATGAAGGTGCTATGCTCGTCTCAAGCCAATTTCGATTGGATTGCCACAGCCGTTGCTAAAATCCCCTCCTTGTGCAAATCGCGCTTCGCTGTTTTCAGCGGAGACGAACCCAAACGCAGGCGAGCAATATGCTGGATACCTGGTCCTATCAGGAAAACAGCGGAAGTGTTTGCCTGCCTACGTGCTCAGAACCAGGGCATCGAAACGAACGGATGGAAAATCTATAGCCATAAACCAGAGCGAGGTCCGGAGGACAAGGAGGGCTCAACCCTGGTTGTTGGCTTAGACCAGAAGTCGTTAGATGTCATGCTATTTAAGTACGATAACCATCTAAACTTATTCTTTGGACGGATCAAATTCCGAATCAATTCCAAATGAATAGGCATATGATGAGAAACGAGTTAATTATCCTGTCATGATATTTACTCAGATAAATCTGCAACATTCTAAAGCTGCTACTAAATGCAACGCGCGAGGTACCAGACTCCTTGACTTCATCATGACCTCCAATCTGAACATTCACAACACTGGTAATAAACCCTCTTTTGTGACTGCTAGAAGACAGGAAGTGATTGACCTTACTTTGTCTAACTGTAGACTGAGAGAGTCAATCTTTAACTGGAAGGTTCTTAAAGAAGATTCTTTATCGGACCACAGGTATATCGAGTTTCATACTGACCGAGAGGTGCTGCCCTCTATGACGGTAAGAAACCCCAGAAAAACGAACTGGGCACGCTTCAGACATGAACTTGAGAATTCCCTCAATATTCCTGTCAGAATTCGTACCAAGTATTGAGACGTCCGTTCAAGTTATGAACGATGTCATAAATTCTAGTTTTGCACGAACATGTCCGGTACGATAAACATTATCTAGACCTCCCGTTCCTTGGTGGAACGCTTGTCTTGAAACCTTGCGCAAGGATTCCAGAAAGCTTCTAAATAGGGCCCTAAGGAGCAACTTAGACTCTGACTGGTTTCTTTATCGAGCTAAGCAGAAAGAGTATAAGAAACGAATTCGTAAATCGAAAAGTGTTTCCTATAAAGACTTCTGCAGTAGCATCGAATCCTGCAGTGAGACTAGCAGATTGGTCAAGTTTCTTAAAAGAGACCGAACTGCTCGACTGGACTCACTGCGGAGACCTGATGGCTCGTATACTGAGTCTAAGACAGAGGCACTCAGTGTCCTAGTTGAGACTCACTTTCCGGGAAATCAAATCCACATAGGGCCACTTTGTAATCCCAGCACTGGGGACTGCAATAACAACTCTAATGTGACAAAACATGACTGGCAGGTTGCCAGATTGGTTGTATACGATGAAGCTATCCAATACGCAGTGGCCTCTTTTGATGGCTTCAAGTCACCTGGACCGGATGGCATCTACCCAGTCATGCTACAGGAAGGTATAACCCAATTGCTACCATGCCTAAAGAAGATCTTTAGAGCAAGTCTCGCATGGGCATACATTCCGACATCCTGGCGTTTAGTTAAAGTAGCCTTCATTCCTAAAGTTGGAAGAGTAGACTATTCCATAGCCAAGAGCTTCAGACCCATTAGTATGATGTCCTTCATACTAAAGTGTCTAGAAAGACTAGTTGAGCTGCACATCAGAAAAACATCGCTGTCAAGGTACCCACTATCATCAAGACAACATGCCTACCAACGTGGAAAATCCTGTGAAACAGCATTGCAACATCTGGTTGGCCGGATCGAGCATGCTTTTCAGAGGAAGATGTACGTGATGGGCATATTTGTTGACATCGAGGGTGCTTTTGATAATGCGACTTTTGATGGAATGTGTGACGCAGCTAGAAGGCATGGAATAGATGAAACATTGGTCAAATGGCTAAGGTCAATGCTAATGTTTAGGACCATCACTTCGGAGGCGGAGTGCGGTCAGTATATTATGGCAGGGGTGAATAGATGTTGTCCTCAAGGAGGCGTTCTCTCCCCCCTGCTCTGGTGTATGCTGGTTGACTCTCTAGTCAACGATCTCGATGGACCAGGTGTCTATTCCCAGGCCTATGCAGATGATGTTGCCATTCTTGCCACAGGCTTTTCCCTCAATGAGGTCTGTGTTAAAACACAAAACTCGTTGAACCGAATTGACAGCTGGTGTACTGCAAACGGACTTTCCGTCAACCCTCACAAAACAGGGATTGTTCTCTTCACTAGGAAAAGAATAATGACAGGATTATCTCTACCAGTACTTAAGGGTGTCACTATTCCTCTGTCTAACGAAGTAAAATATCTGGGCTTAACTCTAGATAGTAAACTACTTTGGACAAAACATGTTGAAAATAAAATTTCGCGAGCATTGAATGCCTTCTGGCAATGCAGAGGAATTTTTGGGAAGACATGGGGACTATCGCCGAGCAAAACCTTATGGATTTACACGGCAATGATAAGACCGATGATATCATATGCATCGGTAGTCTGGTGGAACAAGCTGTCGCGAAAATGCGTGACAACTAGTCTTGCCAAGATTCAGAGAACTGTGTGTCTGGGTGTTACGGGTGCCTTTCCCACTACACCTGGTCCAGCACTGAATGCAATCTTAAACCTACCACCACTTGACATCTTCATCAGAGGCGAAGCCATGAAAGGCTGCTAGAGACTAAAACGAGGTGGTTTCTGGTTTAATGTTCCCTGGAATATCTCTGATATTGCACTTGACACTCCATTAGACACCTGTCTACTGGAGATGCCCTCTGATGCAATGATAACAGAAATATTACCAAGACGAAATTTTGAGGTCTGCCAACCTGACATTCAAGACTGGCTAACGCCTGACTGTGAGCCAGGTAGAGGGTCACACCGCATTTTCACAGACGGCTCCAGAACCGATCAGGGATCTGGTGCTGGAGTGTTTGTGGAACCGGATGACCGCAGACTTCACTTCGCCTTAGGCGACAATGCCTCGGTATTTCAAGCCGAAGTCTATGCTATACTTATGGCTATGGACCACATTGCGGATAATAGATGGCAGAACAGGGCTATATCAGTTTGCAGCGATAGTCAGGCTGCTCTTATGGCTTTGAACAACCAGGTCATCACATCCAAAATTGTACGTCAATGCAGATCACGTCTCAATTGTGTTGGTAAATACAATACACTGAAACTGATTTGGGTGCCGGGCCATAAAGGAGTTTCGGGCAATGAAACATCTGACGAACTAGCACGTGCTGGATCTGAGGATAATCCATTTGGAGAAAAACCTGTGCTTGGACTACCTGCATCTACGGGGAAATTCGTCATCAGCTCTTGGGTCGCCTCCGCACACAAGAGCAGATGGCTGAATGAGACGAAATGCAGATTCTCCAAGCTCATGACACCGACGATAACCAAAAGATCGGCCTCGTTTCTACTTTCCTTAAGTAGAAAGGAGTGCAGAAAACTGACGGGACTTCTAACGGGACACAACGCATGTGAAAAACACATGAACGCAATCGGCCTGGCCGAAAGCGCCTTATGTTCTGCCTGCTACGAAGAAACTGGCACCACAGAGCACTATCTCTGTGACTGTCCAGCATTTTCTAGAATAAGAAGGCAGATCTTTGGCACAGACTTGATGAGAGAGGATCAGCTTCACTCTCTATCACACAATAGCCTTCTTAGATTCAATAATGAATCTAAGAAGTATCATTAAAAACCAGGGAACTGGGTCACAGCACAATGGATATAACCCTGTCTGAATGCTGTGGCTCTATTTTTTATCCCACATTAAAAAAAAAAAAAAAAAAAAAAGTATTATAAGCAATTAAAATGTTTAAGGGCATTTTACTAAATGAGAGATATTTTTTTTTTTTTAAATGAAGACTATAATTTCCCTCGTTAAATTCTATATAAAGAAAATTCTTTTGTTGAGTGGTCATTTGTGCACATCTATAAAAGAACAATTTTTTGTTCAAACGACTGTGCGGGTAAGCTACTTTTTTTTGTTTTAGCTATAGCATCGTTATGATTTATCAGTAAAATTAGATATAAGCCATAGAAAATATATATATTGCCCACCCAGTTTATTCGGTTCTCTACTCTGCTAAGTCGGTATTTTTTTAAATTCAACATTATTTTTTTATATGTGTCCATTAAATTCAAGAATATTAATGCACTTATTAATTAGATTTAAAAACGAGTTGGGAAAGTTCGGTCACATGGGTAAGTTAGGTCACATGGGACAGACTTTTATAGTCGGTCGGGCCCGACTATGGAATACCCTATACCTTTGGTGGGGATATTTAATTGTATACCTTAATTTTAAAGTTCCTAATTATTCTGAACCCCATCACCCTCCGAATATTATTCACATATTAGAAATTTACGTGTTAAATCCCAATAATTTAAAAAATTGATATAAAGGTATAAAAATTAATAAAAAAAATAGAAAAATAAACGTGGGCGGACCACTCCTATATTTAAAATTTTGTAAAGCAAATATTTCATTGATTTGATTTTAGTAATTTTTCAAGTTTCAGTATTTCTCAAGTTTCCTCGTATACGAACAGCAATACAGACACACGGACATACAGACAGACGGACATAGCCAAACGGACTCGGGTAGTGATGCTGATCAAGAATATATATAATTTTCTAGTCCCGAAAATCCCGGGACTAAAAAGTACTAATGCCGGGATTTTCGGGATTGGCATAAAATCACTAATTCGTAATAGTACTGCAAACGACACGATATAAAATTCATTCCAGAGCTCTCAATACAAAACATGATAAAAAATCAATGAATTTAATTTATCCAAATTTTGAAAAGCTAAAACCAAAGTCTTATATACGAGATAAATCAAAGAGATTAAAAAATTAGGTACTAGATACCAATAATTACTTAGAGAAATTTTGACATTGCATTATTATACGTTTTATTTGATTCGATTTATTATAATTTTTTTAAAAATAAAAACTTTTAACCCAATTGTTTTTTTACTGTCTAGACAAATTTTAATTTAAGTTTTTAAATACATATTTGGAAATAAATTCGAAAATTTTTAGACCATTTTTGAAATATTTTGTTTGTATTTAGGACATCATAATATAAATAGTTTATGGGGGTTTGAACATAGTCAAACTCACAACTGATATTACAAACTTTTTTATCGGTTGTACTTTTAAATATTCGATCCCTTTACCTAATTTGTGTTCTGTTTTTTTTTTTTTTATAAACAGAATGCAACAAAATTTCTTTTTTCTTTTTCGTAACTTTTTTTTTTGAGAAGAAATCAGATAAAGACTGTCTTGTGTATAAAACTCACAATATGTAATTTATTTTGTTTTTCGACGAAAAATGGTTAACATAGCCAATTTCAAAATATAGAAAACTACCAGAAGTTTAGTTATTTTTATCGTTAGTTTAGACAATATCTGTTATCTTTAAACGTAGTTCCTGTAAATCATTAACTGTGTTCCCGTGGCGTGTGATCTAGAGCCAAAGCTCTAAAGGGTTTTTCAATAAGAGCGCTACAAAAGTTTTTTCAAGGGTTTTTCAACAGGGACGCTACAAAAGTAGAGAAACAATGAGCCAACAATGGGGCGATCGCCGCTTACTTTCAAAATATATCAAGAACACAATTGAAAAGTATCTGTAATTCATTATTTAAAATTTGACATCGGTATTTTATTAGATAGGACAACACATATAGTGCAAAGTGCTTGAATTGAAAAATGGCATACATAGAAACCATGAAGGATCAGCAACATCGAATAATAAACTTTAGATATAACGCATTATTTTGCTTCACCTTCGTTTGGTGGAGGTAAATGTGTGCAAATAAGTTCGGGCAATCCCCTACTATTTTTGAGTTACTCGAAACTTAGCACTCATCGGATAATTTCGTTGAAATTCAACATTTTGCACGTAAACCATAAGTTAGTTGTAGAAAAATCGGGTCTCATTTAAATGTAATGAAATGCTTTTTGTAGTGGTTTAGTCGTTCACAAACATCACAAACATAATAAGAAATTATGTTCCAAAAGTTATAAAACTGATTTTGGTGGTCAACACCTAATTTTTTTTACCATTGTAGTTCTATATTAATAACACTGCATTACACTGATTATGGTGCAGTTAAAGTTGCAGCAAATATTGGATGCATTTGTGGCGCTGATTCCGAAAACAGCATTAGTTTTTTCAAATTGGCTAAAGTTTTTGAGATATATGGCCCAAAACGCAGCCTATCACCTGCCATTTTTACGCATTTTTCAACAAACATATGAAATCAAATACTTTTGATATTTTTTATAACGACTATGGAATACCCTATACCTTTGGTGGGGATATTTAATTGTATACCTTAATTTTAAAGTTCTTAATTATTCTGAACCCCATCACCCTCCGAATATTATTCACATATTAGAAATTTACGTGTTAAATCCCAATAATTTAAAAAATTGATATAAAGGTATAAAAAATTAATAAAAAAAATAGAAAAATAAACGTGGGTGGACCACTCCTATATTTAAAATTTTGTAAAGCAAATATTTCATTGATTTCATTTTAGTAATTTACTACTAAAATTTTCACTATGACAACCAGGGAAATAATGTAAAAAAATGTGGGCGGATCACGCCCATTTTTGGAACAAATATTTTATATGAATTCTAACAATATGTTTTTAATTTTATAACTATATCTTGAATAGTTCCTAAAGTGTTATATAATAGTGACTTGTATGGAGGTGTCTGCAGACCGATTTGGCTCATTTTCAAACTGAGTTCCTACTTTTGGCTAAAACATATTGTGACCAAATTTCATCGCATTCTTTCCAGTATTTCTCAAGTTTCCTCGTATACGAACAGCAATACAGACACACGGACATACAGACAGACGGACATAGCCAAACGGACTCGGGTAGTGATGCTGATCAAGAATATATATACTTTTTCTTGCCGACCACGCCTCCTAAGGGGCCTTTATCAGTTGTGCAAATTTCATTGAAATCGAAAAGGTAAAATCTCAATCTCGATTTGGTGTGGAATGGCCAATATATATTGAGTAATTTCCAAATATCGGCTCATTAAGATGACGAAATATGTTGATTAGATCCTAAGTAGGGAATACAATCCCGGGATTCGGGATCCAGATAATTTTCTAGTCCCGAAAATCCCGGGACTAAAAAGTACTAATCCCGGGATTTTCGGGATTGGCATAAAATCACTATTTCGTAATAGTACTGCAAACGACACGATATAAAATTCATTCCAGAGCTCTCAATACAAAACATGATATAAAATTTAGTATAAAATCAATGAATTTAATTTATCCCAATTTTGAAAAGCTAAAACCAAAGTCTTATATACGAGATAAATCAAAGAGATTAAAAAATTAGGTACTAGATACCAATAATTACTTAGAGAAATTTTGACATTGCATTATTATACGTTTTATTTGATTCGATTTATTATAATTTTTTTAAAAATAAAAACTTTTAACCCAATTGTTTTTTTACTGTCTAGACAAATTTTAATTTAAGTTTTTAAATACATATTTGGAAATAAATTCGAAAATTTTTAGACCATTTTTGAAATATTTTGTTTGTATTTAGGACATCATAATATAAATAGTTTATGGGGGTTTGAACATAGTCAAACTCACAACTGATATTACAAACTTTTTTATCGGTTGTACTTTTAAATATTCGATCCCTTTACCTAATTTGTGTTCTGTTTTTTTTTATAAACAGAATGCAACAAAATTTCTTTTTTCTTTTTCGTAACTTTTTTTTGAGAAGAAATCAGATAAAGACTGTCTTGTGTATAAAACTCACAATATGTAATTTATTTTGTTTTTCGACGAAAAATGGTTAACATAGCAAATTTCAAAATATAGAAAACTACCAGAAGTTTAGTTATTTTTATCGTTAGTTTAGACAATATCTATTATCTTTAAACGTAGTTCCTGTAAATCATTAACTGTGTTCCCGTGGCGTGTGATCTAGAGCCAAAGCTCTAAAGGGTTTTTCAATAAGAGCGCTACAAAAGTTTTTTCAAGGGTAGAGAAACAACGAGTCGAAATTATTAACATTTACTACCGAAATTCGAATTCGTATATCTGTATATATATATATATATATATATATATATATATATATATATATATATATATATATATATATATATATATATATATATATATATTTATATATATATATATTATATATATATATATATATATATATATATATATATATATATATATAAATAATAGGATTGAAACCGATATCCGTATCAAACCGTTTCATTTTTAAAACCGAAAAAGTAACCGAATCCGTTATACGAAAATCAGAAATAAACCGATATCAGAAACCGAAATAAAATGTTTATACCGGTTTAAAACGGTTTTAAAAAAATATATAAAAAGAAACATAAACATTTTTTTTTATATATGTAGAAAATCTTAAGTAAAAGGCATTTTCAATGTATTTAATAAAATGTGGAAATGGTAATTTTGTTCCTGCTCTTGTTCCTGCACGCTAAGTCTTGGTCTTGCATATGATTTTGTTCTTGGTCTAGTTCTTGCAGTGGCGGATCCACAGGAAGGGGGGGGGGGGGGGGGGGGCGATCGCCGCTTACTTTCAAAATATATCAAGAACACAATTGAAAAGTATCTGTAATTCATTATTTAAAATTTGACATCGGTATTTTATTAGATAGGACAACACATATAGTGCAAAGTGCTTGAATTGAAAAATGGCATACATAGAAACCATGAAGGATCAGCAACATCGAATAATAAACTTTAGATATAACGCATTATTTTGCTTCACCTTCGTTTGGTGAAGGTAAATGTGTGCAAATAAGTTCGGACAATCTCCTACTATTTTTGAGTTACTCGAAACTTAGCACTCATCGGATAATTTCGTTGAAATTCAACATTTTGCACGTAAACCATAAGTTAATTGTAGAAAAATCGGGTCTCATTTAAATGTAATGAAATGCTTTTTGTAGTGGTTTAGTCGTTCACAAACATAATAAGAAATTATGTTCCAAAAGTTATAAAACTGATTTTGGTGGCCAACACCTAATTTTTTTACCATTGTAGTTCTATATTAATAACACTGCATTACACTGATTATGGTGCAGTAAAAGTTGCAGCAAATATTGGATGCATTTGTGGCGCTGATTCCGAAAATAGCATTAGTTTTTTCGAATTGGCTAAAGTTTTTGAGATATATGGCCCAAAACTCAGCCTATCACCCGCCATTTTTACGCACTTTTCAACAAACATTTGAAATCAAATACTTTTGATATTTTTTATAAATGTATCTAAAAGTACATTTTGTGGTAAAATTTTCTGTGTATATAAAAATTTTTGTATGCCTTGTTATTTAGGAGTTATGAACGTTTAAAATTGTTTACTACGTTCCATCGTACGATGAGTGTAAAATTTGTATTTTATGGCGCAAGATTTTTCTGCGAATCGAAAAGATAATTTAATATTTTTCTTTTATTTAAATTTTAAAAATAAAAGAAGACTAAAATAATGGGAGATTATAAAATTGACTATTTTTTACCTCGTGGCGCTTTTTATTTTACAAAAAGCGCCTGGCGCTTTTTTGGGCTATTTTGGAAATTAAGTGGCTCCTTTTTTAATATGTGTTGTATGTGTATTTATAAATTTGTTAAATCATGAGTTAGTAGTTCATTATTATAATAATTTTTCGTAAAGTATGATTTAAAGCTAACACTAATAAAAGTGTGGCACCAATCAAAATATCCATTATTTCCAGAAGTATTTGATTAAAAATGTAGCTGTTTTTCCTGTCTCAATTTATTTTAAATATACTACTTATTCACAAACGGTTTGGTATATCGATTTTCGGTAAACTACACCAGAGAAATAACACGTATAGGCATATGTTTAATAAAAATTGATACCAGCCAGTAGTTTGTATATTACTTTAATGGGAAGTACAGAATAAATTAAAAATTTATATTTTTAAATTTAAGATGAACAAATCATTACAAATACTCATAGTTTTAGATTTCTTAGCATAACCACAAAAGGAGTTAATAATTTTCTTATGTATGTACATAATATATATATTGTCTGAAATATTGAGTTCATAGTATAGTTCACACATATTTTTAGAACAGCGCACAGAATTAAATCCGTGTCGTGGTATACTGGGATTTCTTAAATTACATTTAATTGGAAATTTTATGGTATTCTAATAAAATATAAATATTTGTTTTTCTTGTTTTACAATTTTTAAATGAACATGACATTTAATTATTTCTTTTATTTATTTTCAAATTTTAATTAAGTAATTTTTAATTTTAAATGTAAATTTGAATTGTAAAATTTTTTTTGTACCTAATTAAAAATGTGTTTTAAAAATAAATCAAATGTTATTATAAATAATACTAATTTTAATATTGTGCGCTTTTTGGGCTCCAAAATTTTTGTAAATCGGCGCGTTTTTTCAAAACTATCTGGTCACACTGGGTCCCACCACTTTGAGTACAAATATAACACGCACAGCTCAAAATGGTGAGTGAGCTCGGCCTAAGTTCTTATAGGACTGTTCCAAACTATTATTATTATTTACGTACTTCAAACCTAAACCTATAAAGGAAAAAATGTATGAAAATAGTAAGTCTATGAGGTGTCACTCTAAATATTTCAATGTTAATGCATAATTTTTATAAGAGTATAATGAATTAAAAACAAACAAAAAAAAAATAAGGATCTAAACCTTTCTGACTATCTTTCTTTGTATATTAAATTATTTATATTATTTGTAGATTAAGAGTTGTTTGTAGATCACGTTTCAAAAGAGTCTAACTTCAATATTCAACATAAACACTCAGAAAAAACCCATGACATCCCCATTGATTTATTTAAAAAATAATTAGTTTCATATTTAAAAAATAATTATTGTCATATTTCAAAAATAATTATTTTCATAAAAAAAATGTAATACATAGTATTTTCTAGTATTTAATGGTATTTACCGTTTAAAATAATAATTTATCCTGTGGAAAAAAGTACGTTTAAAATATTTTTGGCAACTGTAAAATTTGAAAAATATCGGAGCTAATAAAGTCGTTTTTTAATATTTGGACGAATAACAGATCGGTATCCATAATCACAGACTTGAGATATACAAATACATACATACATACATACATACATACATATATATATATATATAGATATATATATATGTATATATATATATATATATATATATATATATATATATATATATATATATATATATAATATATATAATATATATATATATATATATATATATATATATATATATATATATATATATTGATATATATTCATTTATATACATATACATATATATTGTCATTTTTCAAAATCTCTCCCCCTAAGAACGACGCCTGGATCCGCCCCTGAGTTCTTGCGATACCTTTCTTGCTATTGCTTGCAAGAATCATGCAAAATTTAACTTTTTAAGTTTTAAATAAAAGATCGAAGACAAATATCTTAAACTGCATATTAATTATGAAAACAAAAAAAAAATCCAATAACATAAAAATTTGATTATATTTTAACAAGAATTAACTATTAAAAAAAAATTGGAATATTTCTTATAGGCATATTTCTGTTTTCGTCAGAGATTTAAAAAAATCCGTATGTTACACGTACCGTATGTCAATTTATCTTTGCGAACACAAACGCTACAAAGCGAACACTAACAGAAAGAAGAGAATAAAACAAATAACGAATTACGATCGTATGCACACACTACCTAGACGACAACTCTTCGTTGCTATCCTCTATCATCGCATGCAAACCAGACGCATGACAACAGACAGGCGCATTACTAAGGACAGACGCATGACAACAGACAGTCGTAGGGTATCACACTGCAAGTATGTATCTACTACAGCTATCTAGTTGGAAACAAAAACGAGTTTTCTTTGTGGTACAAAAATGTTCCACTAAAAATTCTATAAAAAGCTTGGATGCTGCTTTATTCTCATTTTTGTTGTGGTTGCACTTTCAAACGAATCAGCGGATTTGTGAAAATAAAAAACAAAAACACAAAATGCAATATCAGCTAAATGAGGTACACTCTGAAAATGTTCATATATATATTATTATTATTTTTTTTGTATAATAAGTTAAATGAAACATTGCACTGTGAGACAAAAGTCAATTCTAGCTCGCCGTAAATACAGTTTTGCGCCAATTTTAACGAAACTTTACTCTAAGCATACATGGTCTATGAATAGATTTCAATTTGAAAATGAACAAGATTAGTCCATTACCAAGCCCACCTGTCATATAATTGAAATGTTAAATTTACTATAACTTTTGTTTGGAATGAGATATTTTGTTTATAATTGGTATTTAGATACATACTATAATTGCACATGACCATTCTTAATATGGGCGTGATTGGCCAACTACCACGCCTACCATTTCATTTAACTATATAACTTGACCATCGTAAGAGATATAGTAATAATATTATGTACCAAGGATTGAAACCTAAACGAATAACGGTTTCGATTTCGGTTTTTTCCGCGTTTCGGTTTCGGTTACGGTTTCGGTTTTAAGTTTATAAAACGAAACGGTTTCGGTATACCGGTTCCATGTTACGGTTTCGGTTTTGATTTCGGTTTTTGTATAAATTTTCTTTATTTCCATATTTTTCATATAATTTTACATTTTTTATATGGTGCTAAATTATGTTCAAATTATGATACTGGGGTAAAGTGGAAAACGTAATTTAAACAATGTTTGTTGTTATTTTAGTAAAAATATTGTGTTATATGAATTATTTAATTGATTACGCCAAGAAAAAAATTTAATTTAAAATTTCGTGACCACAAACCTATGAAAAGCAACATTTTGACTTCACCTGAGATATGATCTGAATTGCAAAGAAGAAGAATTTTGTACAATTTTCATCCATAAAAGCCAAAGAAATTAAATTTCAACAATTCTGTAAACAGCAATATATGTAAACTAGTGATGATCATTTGCAAGAGCAAGACAAGAAATGGTAATCTTAATCTTTTAAATAAAAGATCGAAGACAAGTATCTTAAACTGCATATTAATTATGAAAACGAATAGAATTTGAACAATAATTGTAATAATTGTACTTTTTTTTTCTATTTCTTCAACATTTTACTAACAACAAAAAAAAAAACCAATAACATAAAAATTTGAATTATATTTGAACAAGAATTAACTAATAAAAAATAATTGTATAAATCAAGTGATGTTGACGAGACAATTCAAAATCTCAAGGCCATAATAAAATGAACGAAAAGTCACCAAATACATTTTCAAAATGCTAAATATTTTTTACAAACTTCTTTATGTATCTGTCAATTGATAAGAAAATGTAAATCTATTAGTTGATATTTCACCTTTAAAAATGCATCAATTACTTTTTATAATATTAATCAACAAACTCGAAAATTAAGTTTTTCATTAAAATGTGTTTGGTGACTTTTCGTTCTACAACGACGATATACATTATACGATATACATATACAATAAATATAAGGATTATTTCGTATAGGCATATTTCTGTTTTCGTCACAGATTAAACCAGTTGGGAAGGTTAGATCACATGGGAAATTTTAAAGTAGGTGTAATTATGATAGTTAGGATTATCAAAATTATAGTCGGTCTAAGCCGACTATAAATACCCTACACATTTGTGGTTACCATTCAAAGTGGTATATAGGTCACCAGGGTACACGAATCTCTGTTTTATCTTTTTGAAGCGACTTTTGAAGCACTTTTAAAGCTATTTACCGCTTCAAAAGTGCTTCACAGGCCTTATTTTTAAGATGCTTATATTCTTTAGAATTGACAAAAACAAAAAAAAAACACACATCTTCATTAATGTTCACGTTCATAAATATTTTGCACGCTTTCCATTGTTACTTGTTGTTCAATATTTAGTAATATCATGAATTATTTTGTATATCATTATTACCTTAAAAACATAATAAATACATTAAAATCATAAAAAAACGCAAGAGTCATCCTTTTCTTGCAGTCTTAGTCTTGCACTTGCTCTTGTTCTTTTTTTTTGCAAAATCTCGATCTTGTTCTCGTTCAAAAAAATGCAAGAACAAGAAATTTTTAATTCTCACTAATGGAAACAAATATCTGCCTTATACTTGAAATGTTTAAACTTGTCGAACTTGCACTTCATTTTTCGATTTCCTTAAATAGTTACTGAGATGTTAATAATTTGAAACTTTTTTTACATTTTTTCTTGCATTACCATTGTTTTGTTTATGTCCGAAATTGAGCTGTTTTGAAACATCAGTCAAAAATTCATTAAAAGACTTATAAATAGTATTCTATTGAATAGATCCTTTAAAAGAATATAAAAAATATTCAAATGAACTTTTCAAAACTTGTCCCACTTACCCCAAGCTCCTCTATATATATTACTAATAAAATAAAGAAAAAACCAATATTATTAAAATTTGAATCATTTTTTAACGTAAAAATTTTGCTTGGAGTTGCAGGTGTTTTGTTGTTAATTCGATTAATGAAACAAAAGAACAAATTTTAGACCAAATACCGTTGTTTTTGGAAATATCGTTTCTCAAAAAAACAACGTTGTTGTACAAAAAACAATTTTTGTACAACAAAACATTTTTATTTTGGGAACTCCAAATTTTATTAAATGACATTTAAACATGCCTGTACTTAAGATCTTCTATATAAAATAAAATATGTTTTTCTGTTTCTTTTTATACTTTTTTAAAAACCGTTTTAAACCGGTATAAAACCGAAACCGTTTATATCGGTTTTGGATATCGGTTTATTTCTGATTTTCGTATAACGGTTTCGGTTACGGTTTCGGTTTTAAAAATGAAACGGTTTTAAATGGATATCGGTTTCGGTTACGGTTTCAATCCTTGTTATGTACTATGGTAAATATCACAATTCTTAACTACCATACCAAATATGATCCAGTTTTGTCAAATATAATGACAGAAAAGGCAAAACTGACATATTATAATAACAAAATTTAATTAAATTATTTTACGATTTTCGTATATTTCTGATCACTTAAACTCATTTTAAATGACGTGTGGCAAACTAATGCAGGCAAGTTGAACACCGTTAGAACGAAGACATATCAGACATTATGCCTGTAAAAAGATTTATGAGAGCATTTGGAATCTTTTTTTTTATGTACACTTTTGTATAAAAGAATATGTAATTTTAGTTTTATGTTTTTGACAAATAATCAGGAAAAACATGAATAGCCATTTAAAGTTTTTGATACATAAGATGATTTATAATAAAATGACATATTTTTAAACTTTCTGCAACAAACTTTAATTTCCGATTTTCGGCGAGCTAGACTAAGCTTCTGTCCCATAGTGCATTGCACGTATAAATTAACTTAAGAAAAACTTCATGACTTTATAATTAACAAAAAAACTATGTATTAAAGTAAAACAAAAATAATAATGTGGATAGCACAGTGCATATGCAGCATCGATTTACGAACTAGCGTAGCGAACAGGCCCGTACTCAGGATTTGCTCGTGGGTTTTAGCTAAGCAAACTTCATAATAAAGAGGGTAGGGGAGATAGATTTCTGTTTGGCCATACTAATGAACATATGTCATTATTTCAGAATATCGGTATCTAACGAGGCCTAAACTAGGTAAGATATCGGGTGTACGATCTTCTTATAACTGAGTTTCCTTCAAGAACTTTTGAAGGGTCATTAGGTCCTGGTTGGGCCATTTTCCATAGCCTTGTTAGGGTCCGAACATATAGCTTTAATCGTAATAAAAACAGTATACCATTAATAAAAATACGTGTAAGTTTTCTGACAATTAAACATATAAAAACTAGCAATAAATTGAAAAAGTCTTATTGGAAATTTATATAATTTGAGAACATATTAAATAAAACCAATCGATTTCATTTGAAATTTGTACATAATTTCATAAAAATATTTTTATTATATTGGTAAGTAATTCGAATAGAAAAACGCCGCAGGCGAAAATTTTTCCATTGTTTTGTGAAAATTTATTTATTCAACTTCAAAATACAAATTTTATATACCAATTTATTTGTTAATGTATACTTCTATTTTTTTTTTGTTGGTAAAAAAACATTTTTTTTAATAAATAAGTGTGTTTTTGAAATATGAAAACAAACAAATTAAAATGTTAGCATTACGATTTCAGAATTTTATGAAATTTGGAAATATGGTGAAACAACATAAAATTAAGATATTGGTAAAATTTTAGCTTCCCAGATATGTGGTTAAAAGATTTGGTGATTTAATTTTGAAAAAATATGTTTAAATAATCAATAAATTAATCTATTGAACATAACTTAAGCAATAGTGAAGCAAAATAAAACACTGAAGTCTCATTTGAAAGGTAATAAAATTGCCAACATTTTCAAACAAAGTTTATTTTAAAAGGATATATCTCAAAGCAATGTCGAAAGATGACTTTAACATTAAAATTAGCTTTTCCACGTTTTATTATTTATGAAAATGGTCAAAAAAGTAGACTTTAATTTTAAACTTGACTTTTAATTATCTTTGAATTTGAAATGAAAAGGCATATCATATTTTCATAATAAAAAAGAAAATTTGCGGCACATAAAGGGTGTAAAAGAAATTATTTTTACAAATTCAAATGCGGATATTGTAGTCAAAGCAAATAACGGAAAAAATCCCGTAAATTCAAAAATTCTCTGATTAAACAAACAAAAATATTAACAAGTTTTCATTTATAAGTAATCGATCATGTCGTCAACAAAAGTGGGAAAATAAATTCTGGACATTTTGATAAGCTAGCCGTTTTACAATGCATGCAATTATTGCAGGAATACTGCTGGAAATATTACAATTCGGTTTCAAGAAACCATCTTCTTAAATAGTAAATGTAAATCAGGTCGAAAATCAGGATTTATGAATCGCAAATTTGCGGCGAAAGTAAAGTGTTGGATCTAAGCCCAACAATCAATAAGAGATATGTCTAAAAAAATATAATATATTTCATATTTTCAAAAAGTAAATTTGATATTTAAACTAAAATAATTCAAAGTTCCAAATAAAATCAAAGAAATGAATTAAATATCCAAATAAACGAGCGAGGGACTGCTGAAACAGGTATAGAACAATATTATGTAATTTGTTCAAAAGGATGTAACCTCCAAACTGCCTGAGCTAGGTCAAGATTTAAAATTTTTTGCTTATTCTTCGAAAAATATTGAAATATTGTTAAACTGAAATAAAATAAGCGATAGTTGGATTAGTGTTATGAAAAATGTTAGAAGAAATGGTGTCCAACGGCTGATGGTGGGCTGGAAGACTAAAATACGGAAATTCGTCGTAACTCATGCAGAAATATAATTCTTTAACTATTTTTAAAAACTATTGAGTATTGTTCTTCATTTGTGATATATTTTTTTTACCGCGTTAACATTTTAAGTTTAAAAGAAAATGTATAAATAATTTCGTTTACACACTTCATTTTGTAGCTGAAATTTCTTTGAGTATGGATTTAAAATCGTTCAATCATTTAAAGGTTTTATAACCTTTTGAAATGTTACTATTAGATATTTTAAAAATCAATTCAAATTTATTTAATGCGAATAAAAGCTGTGAACGAATTAGTATCGTACAACCATTTTCATATTTATACTCATGAACTACTTCCAACTTTTTTCAAATGTTCGACCAAAAATTTGATATGCATTTCTAAAGCAAATAAACCCCTTTAACGAATTGATCCAGAAAAATTGGGAAACACGATTATATTATTTTTTTAGCGAACTTTAAGAAAATACAGGATTTTTAAGAAAATAGAGGGAGTTATTTCATAACACAAATATACACCAATTCTGGTGCCTTAATGATTTAGGGTCTTATTTCATTTTAAATTGTTATTAAAAATACATAAAAATAAACGAAAATAAATTCGTTGTAATTTCTTACGCTTTTTTCTGGAATTTGTTTCGTTTTACGTTATAAGAGAGATATATGTATATTTTTTTAAATGTATTTTGTATTTTTAGTTAAAGTATAATAATAAATTTGCAAATAAAAATATTTTTGAAATATGTAAAAAAAATGTCTAAAATAAAAAGTTGAAATTAAATTGATTGTATTGTATTGTTTTTAAAAAATAGGATTGTAAGAAAATTCCAATAATTTTTAGTGCGGAAAAAATGTTTCATCGACAAAAATAACGTAAATATTGTTCCAAACAAAAGTTTTTCAACACAAGAAAAAAAATGTTCGACCTAAATAATTTTAAGCAATGAACATATATATGAATATATATATATATATATATATATATATATATATATATATATATATATATATATATATATATATATATATATATATATATATATAACCTTTTATTAGTATAGTATTTTTTAATTTCCTCAATACGTTTTAACATCAATAAAATTTTATTAGAATAAGAATGAGTAAAGATAAAGTCAGCTCTCAAATGAGATTGAACTTTATCACTTTTTTGCTCTGTAGCTCGTTTCTGTATTTGTTTTCGATCGCAGTTGACGACTAGTAATGTCGACTTGACGTCATAATGACGTCATTTTCATTTTTATTGTTTCTGTAAAATATTGAACGTTTGAATCGATTCATTTTGACATGTTCCAATTTCACCTTAGTAGGAATTTACACACCACTGTTTCTACAAATAAATCGAATCGTTTTGAAACGATTGTATTTCTCACTTGCTTTTGACTTGATGAGAAGCCTCTCGACTTTAAAAATGATTGATATTTGATTGGAAAAACATTATTTTTTGAATTCTCATAAACTAAAGCGCAGAGATAAAAAGCTTAAAAAGCTGATGCAGCAAACACAGGAGTATGGGCAAGGGACAGTTCATGTCCATATATACTAGAAAAGAATTGAATTGAATATCATGGGATGTGCAACTTACTTCCGTTTCCATAAATGACGAGACTTCTACACTAGTTCATTTGCAGCATCTTTGGTGAGCCGAAATAACTCCATAAATCGCGTCGGATATTTGAAATTGGGTCGCCAAGTCCCTGAACCGACACCTCTTAAAACGCATCATAATGAATACGAATTCAACTGCGAATTGTTTTATACATAATTTTTATTAAATTTGTTTTAAAAATTTTGTAAATAATTGAAAAAACAGATGACAATTATTTCAATTTCACAAGTTTCCTTTCGATTTTTATGCCAGTTTCAAATCAGACTGGTTTTCAACGATTACTTCGTACAGAAACAACAATTATCGCACAATCGACAGACAGAAATCGACAATTTGTCGAATGAGTTACAGAAACGAGCTACTCATCTTCTTTTATTGTTTTTTGCTTTTAGAAAATATTGTTTCGTTTTTACTCTAAACATTTTGATCAATTTTTTATTCTAACATATTGTTTAACCTAGAGATGGACACGTGAGTGAGTTTTGACTCACCCTCACTCACGCTCAGGAAAGAATTTTTCTAATCACGCACACTCACTCACGGCCTTGTTTGCTTTACTCACACTCACAATCACGTGAGTAAAATTAAGATTCAATCACAATCACGCGTGATTCACGTGAATCACGCTGAATCACGTGTTTTTTTTGCTATTATTTTCAGAATGCATAAAAATACATATTTCATTTCTATATGTTGGTGAGATTGGTCGACCGAGCGTGGCACCTCTAATACAACCAACATATTTAAAACGCAATAATATTGTTAGGGATCGCTATTTTTAACGGAGATGAAAATGTGAAAGGCCTTCGATGTACTGTTCATATAAAAATTGCTTCGAAGAATAATTCTCCGGCGAAGAATTCGTTTAAAATCTTTGAGAATTTTGTCCCTGGAAAAATTATCTCTGGAAAATAATTATCAATAAAGGAATAGTCCGGTGTAGAATTTACCAGGGATGAATTGACTTTGGGAACTACTATTTTTGAAGCGATTTTTTTGGTAACTACATTTATAACTCGAATAACAACGGGACCCCAAACGAATCTATAGAACAAACTAAACTTTATAAACATGTATTAGTCATGTATAGTTGAATTGAAAATTCAACTTTTTACAAAAATGGGTATATCGAAAAAAAAAAAACGTTCTATGTCCATTTTCATGAACGGTCGTATGAAACCAAGCAAAAACTATTGACATGACCCCACAAAATTTGACTAGGTACGGCCGGTTTGCACGGGCTTAGATCAATGGTTGACTGAACCTTGTAACGTATTCTGAGTTGAAGAAAGGGTGGGTATTTGACGGTCGGTTATCAAGGGTTTGATTTATTATCGTTCTGAAAGTAGGCAGACGCCTTCCCAAAGCCTTCTGAGTTTAAGGCATGGACCTACTTGTGCTGTAGTTCAGCAAAAATTAAAAATTTTAAGTGAGAATTTTTTATTTTATGAAATTTTCGACTCACTCACACACACTCACGAAAAAATTGTACTCACGCACACTCACTCACGGTATTTTTTGGTCTACTCACAATCACGTGAGCAAAATTAGGATTCAATCATTCAAATTATCAACATCTCAGTAACTACATAAGAAAAAACGAAAAATAGAGTGCAAGTTCGAACATTTCAAGTATACAGGCAAATATGTGTTTGCAGATATTGCAGTTCACTGAATTGTTGAAATTTAATTTCTTTGGCTTTCATGGATGGAAATTGTACAAAATTCTTCTTCTTATGGAGTTTAAGAATATTTTCCGATGTATTCTTATTGCTCTTGTTTAAGGTTCGCTTCTCGGCTATCTTCTGCAATTCTGATCATATCGCAGGTGAAGTCATAATGTTGCTTTTCGATGGTTTGTGTTCACAATTGAAATTTTTCCTGGCAAAATTAATTAAATAATTCACATAACACAATATTGTCACTAAAATAAAAACAAACATTGTTTGAATTACGTTTCCCACTTTACCCAAATATCACAATTTGAACATAACTTAGCACCATATAAACAATGTAAAATTAATTGAAAAATATCAAAAAAAAAAATTATACAAAAACCGAAATAAAAACCGTTTCGTTATAAAAACTTAAAACCGTAACCAAAACAGTTATTCGTTTAGGTTTCAATCCTTATATATATATATATATATATATATATATATATATATATATATATATATATATATATATATATATATATATATATATATATATATACAAATTAAATTTGTTCATGAATTGAAATTGTTTTCAAATAATTTCATTTCTATTTATTTAAATGGCATTTTAAAAAAGTATTTCATTTGAATTGAGTAAACAAATTCCAATTAAAAAAAAAATTGAAGTGAAATACTATTATTCAATTCAAATTTTATAAATTGGCATAGATCAATTTCAATTCAACAAACATGAATTGGAATTGATCAATTCTATTTAAAATACAAAAGCATTGATATTGAAGTGGCACGCACCACATTTTGGCTTGCATTTTTTCAATGGTACAGAATTGCATACAGATGCATTATGGGATATTTTTTGGTAAATCAATTGCACCCGGTGCCAGTATATTTGAATCTGTTTTAAGGGGCATAGATTCGCATCTAGGTGGATCATTCGACGTTTTTGGTTGAATCTGTACCAATTAGCCACAGATTCTTTTTTTGGTTGAATCCCCTCATGTGGGACTAGATACGCATCTAAGTCCGTCATTGAGACATATTTTGGAAAAATGTTTTGGATTTGGCCAAAACCAACTGCGTCATTGCACTTTTTTTTTGAACAATTGGTTTCTTTGGGATTTGACCAGAACCGAACTGCGTCATTGGACATTATTTTTGACAAATTGGTTCCATGGGGATTTTGCCAGAACCCGCTTGCGTCATTGGACATTTTTTTGGAAAAATTGGTTCCATTAAGTTTTGGCCAAAACCTAACTGCGTCATTGGACATTTTTTGGACAAATTGGTTACATTGGGATTTGACCGTCATTTGATATTTTTTGGACATTTCGGTTCCATTGGGATTTGGCCAGAACCCAACTGCTTCCAATTGTTCCAAAAAAATGTCCAATGACGCAAGCGGGTTTTAGGCCAAATCCCAATGAAACTAATTTATCCAAAAAAATGTCCAATGACGCAGTTAGGTTCTGGCCAAATCTCAATGGAACCAATTTGGCCAAAAAAGTTTCAATGACGCACTTGGGTGCTTCTGTAATCCCACTGGAAAAGCTGTGAATCTATGGCTGTGAATCTATGTCCATTGGATCAGACGCACATAAAATTCCAATGACGTACTTGAATGTAATCTGTGTCCAATTGAACAGATGCACCCAAAAACTAATGACGCATCAGGATGTGAATCTGTGTACAGTGGAACAAATTTAACCAAAAATGTCCAATTATGCATCGGAGTGCGAATTTCATATGGAAATTATCACCACTTGAACTTTTACTGCAGGGCGCTCTGCTAAAAATCAAATTAATTCAAATAAATTCAATTCATACATTTTTTGATGGCATTGAGTAGTTCTAAACAATAATTTGAATTGAGTATTTATAATTCAAATTTTTTTATTTTGAAATACTTTGTTCAATTTATTTTAAAACAAACATGAATTTAAATAAAATTTCAAATTTATTATTTTTTTTTTTGAGGTGTAATTCACCTCAATTTTAATTTTTTATATTAAAAATAGAATTTGTTTTGCTCAATTCAATTTAAAATCAATTCTCAATTACAAAGTTCTGTCTCTGTTGCACATATAATTATCTTTAAAATGATATCAACCCAAAAGCTGATGCACACCCCAAATTATTCAAGAAAATGTTTAGGATACCACTCCCGTGTATTTTAAGATCATAATAAATAAAAAGTCGTTGACACATTTTATTAAATATCACGGTTTAATAATTTTTTGAATTTTTGATTTTTTTTTTTTTTAATAATAAGTTTTTTTTTTGCTTAAACTATTAAGTTTTTCAACTAAAAAAAACTTATAAAAATTTTACATATTTTGTTCATAATAAATACCCCTACAGCACAAACAGTTGCTGCAATCTTGCAGTAATATTGCTAAATTGCATGTATTTTATACCGGTGTGAAGTAAGCGGACGGCGAGTCAGCATCCGGCAAATTGAAATAAAATTGCTCTGTTAAAGTAGCTGTTATTTGCAGAATACAGCGAATTCACTGCAGTTTTTATGTTTCGAAGCGAATTGATTTCTACTATTTAGCAGACGATTGAATCTCTTCCATTGATACATAGAATCACCCAAGTGCGTCATTGGAACTTTTATTGGATGAATCTCTTCTCATGTATTTTATACCGGTGTGAAGTTAGCGGACGGCGAGTCAGCATCCGGCAAATTGAAATAAAATTGCTCTGTTAAAGTAACTGTTATTTACAGAATACAGCGAATTCACTGCAGTTTTTATGTTTTGAAGAGAATTGATTTCTACTATTTAGCAGACGATTGAATCTCTTCCATTGATACATAGAATCACCCAAGTGCGTCATTGGAACTTTTATTGGATGAATCTCTTCCATTGGGATTAGAGAATCACCTAAGTGCGTCATTGGAACTTTTATTGGATTAATCTCTTCCATTGGGATTAGAGAATCACCCAAGTGCGTCATTGCAACTTTTATTGGATAAATCTCTTCCATTAGGATTAGAGAATCACCCAAGTGCGTCATTGGAACTTTTATTGGATGAATCTCTTCCATTAGGATAACAGAATCACTCAAGTGCGTCATTGGAATTTTATTGGTGGAATCTCTTCCATTGGGATTAGAGAATCACCCAAGTGCGTCATTGCAACTTTTATTGGATAAATCTCTTCTATTGGGATTAGAGAATCACCCAAGTATGTCATTGGAACATTTGATGAATGAATCTCTTCCATTGGAATTAGAGAATCACCCAAGTGCGTCATTGGAACTTTTATTGGATTAATCTCTTCCATTATGATTAGAGAATCACCCAAGTGCGTCATTGCAACTTTTATTGGATAAATCTCTTCCATTAGGATTAGAGAATCACCCAAGTGCGTCATTGGAACTTTTATTGGATGAATCTCTTCCATTAGAATAACAGAATCACTCAAGTGCGTCATTGGAATTTTATTGGTGGAATCTCTTCCATTGGGATTAGAGAATCACCCAAGTGCGTCATTGGAAGTTTTATTGGATGAATCTCTTCCATTGGGATTAGAGAATCACCCAAGTGCGTCATTGGAACTTTTATTGGATTAATCTCTTTCATTGGGATTAGAGAATCACCCAAGTGCGTCATTGCAACTTTTATTGGATAAATCACTTCCATTGGGATTAGAGAATCACCCAAGTGCGTCATTGGAACTTTTATTGAATGAATCTCTTCCATTGGAATTAGAGAATCACCCAAGTGCGTCATTGGAACTTTTATTGTATGAATCTCTTCCATTGGAATTAGAGAATCACCCAAGTGCGTCATTGCAACTTTTATTGGATAAATCTCTTCCATTAGGATTAGAGAATCACCCAATTGCGTCATTGGAACTTTTATTGGATGAATCTCTTCCATTAGGATAACCGAATCACTCAAGTGCGTCATTGGAATTTTATTGGTGGAATCTCTTCCATTGGGATTAGAGAATCACCCAAGTGCGTCATTGGAAGTTTTATTGGATGAATCTCTTCCATTGGGATTAGAGAATCACCCAAGTGCGTAATTGGAACTTTTATTGGATTAATCTCTTTCATTGGGAATAGAGAATCACCCAAGTGCGTCATTGCAACTTTTATTGGATAAATCTCTTCCATTGGGATTAGAGAATCACCCAAGTGCGTCATTGGAACTTTTATTGAATGAATCCCTTCCATTGGAATTAGAGAATCACCCAAGTGCATCATTGGAACTTTTATTGGATTAATCTCTTCCATTGGGATTAGAGAATCACCCAAGTGCGTCATTGCAACTTTTATTGGATTAATCTCTTCCATTAGGATTAGAGAATCACCCAAGTGCGTCATTGGAACTTTTATTGGATGAATCTCTTCCATTAGGATAACAGAATCACTCAAATGCGTCATTGGAATTTTATTGGTGGAATCTCTTCCATTGGGATTAGAGAATCACCCAAGTGCGTCATTGGAAGTTTTATTGGATAAATCTCTTCCATTGGGATTAGAGAATCACCCAAGTGCGTCATTGGAACTTTTATTGGATTAATCTCTTTCATTGGGAATAGAGAATCACCCAAGTGCGTCATTGCAACTTTTATTGGATAAATCTCTTCCATTGGGATTAGAGAATCACCCAAGTGCGTCATTGGAACTCTTATTGAATGAATCTCTTCCATTGGAATTAGAGAATCACCCAAGTGCGTCAATGGAACTTTTATTGGATGAATCTCTTCCATTGGGATTAGAGAATCACCCAATTGCGTCATTGGAACTTTTATTGATGGAATCTCTTCCATTGGGATTAGAGAATCACCCAAGTGCGTCATTGCAACTTTTATTGGATAAATCTCTTCCATTGGGATTAGAGAATCACCCAATGCGTCATTGGAACTTTTATTGAATGAATCTCTTCCATTGGAATTAGAGAATCACCCAGGTGCGTCATTGGAACTTTTATTGAATGAATCTCTTCCATTGGAATTAGAGAATCACCCAAGTGCGTCATTGGAACTTTTATTGGATGAATCTCTTCCATTAGGATAAAAGAATCACCCAAGTGCGTCATTGGAATTTTATTGGTGGAATCTCTTCCATTGGGATTAGAGAATCACCCAAGTGCGTCATTGGAACTTTTATTGTATAAATCAATTCCATTGGGATTAGAGAATCACCCAAGTGCGTCATTGGAACTTTTATTGATGGAATCTCTTCCATTGGGATTAGAGAATCACCCAAGTGCGTCATTGGAATTTTATTGGTGGAATCTCTTCCATTGGGATTAGAAAATCACCCAAGTGCATCATTGGAACTTTTATTGGATGAATCTCTTCTATTGAGATTAGAGAATCACCCAAGTGCGTCATTGGAACTTTTATTGGTGAAATCTCTTCCATTGGGATTAGAGAATCACCCAAGTGTGTCATTGGAAGTTTTATTGGATGAATCTCTTCCATAGGGATTAGAGAATCACCCAAGTGCGTCATTGGAACTTTTATTGGATTAATCTCTTTCATTGGGATTAGAGAATCACCCAAGTGCGTCATTGCAACTTTTATTGGATAAATCTCTTCCATTCGGATTAGAGAATCACCCAAGTGCGTCATTGGAACTTTTATTGAATGAATCTCTTCCATTGGAATTAGAGAATCACCCAAGTGCGTCATTGGAATTTTAATGGATTAATCTCTTCCATTATGATTAGAGAATCACCCAAGTGCGTCATTGCAACTTTTATTGGATAAATCTCTTCCATTAGTATTAGAGAATCACCCAAGTGCGTCATTGGAACTTTTATTGGCTGAATCTCTTCCATTAGAATAACAGAATCACTCAAGTGCGTCATTGGAATTTTATTGGTGGAATCTCTTCCATTGGGATTAGAGAATCACCCAAGTGTGTCATTGGAAGTTTTATTGGATGAATCTCTTCCATAGGGATTAGAGAATCACCCAAGTGCGTCATTGGAACTTTTATTGGATTAATCTCTTTCATTGGGATTAGAGAATCACCCAAGTGCGTCATTGCAACTTTTATTGGATAAATCTCTTCCATTGGGATTAGAGAATCACCCAAGTGCGTCATTGGAACTTTTATTGAATGAATCCCTTCCATTGGAATTAGAGAATCACCCAAGTGCGTCATTGGAACTTTTATTGGATTAATCTCTTCCATTGGGATTAGAGAATCACCCAAGTGCGTCATTGCAACTTTTATTGGATTAATCTCTTCCATTAGGATTAGAGAATCACCCAAGTGCGTCATTGGAACTTTTATTGGATGAATCTCTTCCATTAGGATAACAGAATCACTCAAATGCGTCATTGGAATTTTATTGGTGGAATCTCTTCCATTGGGATTAGAGAATCACCCAAGTGCGTCATTGGAAGTTTTATTGGATAAATCTCTTCCATTGGGATTAGAGAATCACCCAAGTGCGTCATTGGAACTTTTATTGGATTAATCTCTTTCATTGGGAATAGAGAATCACCCAAGTGCGTCATTGCAACTTTTATTGGATAAATCTCTTCCATTGGGATTAGAGAATCACCCAAGTGCGTCATTGGAACTCTTATTGAATGAATCTCTTCCATTGGAATTAGAGAATCACCCAAGTGCGTCATTGGAACTTTTATTGGATGAATCTCTTCCATTGGGATTAGAGAATCACCCAATTGCGTCATTGGAACTTTTATTGATGGAATCTCTTCCATTGGGATTAGAGAATCACCCAAGTGCGTCATTGCAACTTTTATTGGATAAATCTCTTCCATTGGGATTAGAGAATCACCCAAGTGCGTCATTGGAACTTTTATTGAATGAATCTCTTCCATTGGAATTAGAGAATCACCCAGGTGCGTCATTGGAACTTTTATTGAATGAATCTCTTCCATTGGAATTAGAGAATCACCCAAGTGCGTCATTGGAACTTTTATTGGATGAATCTCTTCCATTAGGATAAAAGAATCACCCAAGTGCGTCATTGGAATTTTATTAGTGGAATCTCTTCCATTGGGATTAGAGAATCACCCAAGTGCGTCATTGGAACTTTTATTGGATAAATCTCTTCCATTGGGATTAGAGAATCACCCAAGTGCGTCATTGGAACTTTTATTGATGGAATCTCTTCCATTGGGATTAGAGAATCACCCAAGTGCGTCATTGGAATTTTATTGGTGGAATCTCTTCCATTGGGATTAGAGAATCACCCAAGTGCGTCATTGGAACTTTTATTGGATGAATCTCTTCTATTGAGATTAGAGAATCACCCAAGTGCGTCATTGGAACTTTTATTGATGGAATCTCTTCCATTGGGATTAGAGAATCACCCAAGTGCGTCATTGGAATTTTATTGGTGGAATCTCTTCTATTGGGATTAGAGAATCATACAAGTGCGTCATTGGAACTTTTATTGGATGAATCTCTTCCATTGGGATTAGAGAATCACCCAAGTGCGTCATTGGAACTTTTATTGAATGAATCTCTTCCATTGGAATTAGAGAATCACCCAAGTGCGTCATTGGAATTTTAATGGATTAATCTCTTCCATTATGATTAGAGAATCACCCAAGTGCGTCATTGCAACTTTTATTGAATGAATCTCTTCCATTGGAATTAGAGAATCACCCAAGTGCGTCATTGGAATTTTAATGGATTAATCTCTTCCATTATGATTAGAGAATCACCCAAGTGCGTCATTGCAACTTTTATTGGATAAATCTCTTCCATTAGGATTAGAGAATCACCCAAGTGCGTCATTGGAACTTTTATTGGCTGAATCTCTTCTATTGGGATTAGAGAATCATACAAGTGCGTCATTGGATCTTTTATTGGATGAATCTCTTCCATTGGGATTAGAGAATCACCCAAGTGCGTCATTGGAACTTTTATTGAATGAATCTCTTCCATTGGAATTAGAGAAGCACCCAAGTGCGTCATTGGAACTTTTATTGAATGAATCTCTTCCATTGGGATTAGAGAATCACCCAAGTGCGTCATTGCAACTTTTATTGGGTAAATCTCTTCCATTAGGATTAGAGAATCACCCAAGTGCGTCATTGGAATTTTATTGGTGGAATCTCTTCTATTGGGATTAGAGAATCATACAAGTGCGTCATTGGAACTTTTATTGGATGAATCTCTTCCATTGGGATTAGAGAATCACCCAAGTGCGTCATTGGAACTTTTATTGAATGAATCTCTTCCATTGGAATTAGAGAATCACCCAAGTGCGTCATTGGAACTTTTATTGAATGAATCTCTTCCATTGGGATTAGAGAATCACCCAAGTGCGTCATTGCAACTTTTATTGGATAAATCTCTTCCATTAGGATTAGAGAATCACCCAAGTGCGTCATTGGAATTTTATTGGTGGAATCTCTTCTATTGGGATTAGAGAATCATACAAGTGCGTCATTGGAACTTTTATTGGATGAATCTCTTCCATTGGGATTAGAGAATCACCCAAGTGCGTCATTGGAACTTTTATTGAATGAATCTCTTCCATTGGAATTAGAGAATCACCCAAGTGCGTCATTGGAATTTTATTGGTGGAATCTCTTCTATTGGGATTAGAGAATCATACAAGTGCGTCATTGGAACTTTTATTGGATGAATCTCTTCCATTGGAATTAGAGAATCACCCAAGTGCGTCATTGGAACTTTTATTGATGGAATCTCTTCCATTGGGATTAGAGAATCACCCAAGTGCGTCATTGGAATTTTATTGGTGGAATCTCTTCTATTGGGATTAGAGAATCATACAAGTGCGTCATTGGAACTTTTATTGGATGAATCTCTTCCATTGGGATTAGAGAATCACCCAAGTGCGTCATTGGAACTTTTATTGGATGAATCTCTTCCATTGGGATTAGAGAATCACCCAAGTGCGTCATTGCAACTTTTATTGGATAAATCTCTTCCATTAGGATTAGAGAATCACCCAAGTGCGTCATTGGAATTTTATTGGTGGAATCTCTTCTATTGGGATTAGAGAATCATACAAGTGCGTCATTGGAACTTTTATTGGATGGATCTCTTCCATTGGGATTAGAGAATCACCCAAGTGCGTCATTGGAACTTTTATTGAATGAATCTCTTCCATTGGAATTAGAGAATCACCCAAGTGCGTCATTGGAACTTTTATTGGATGAATCTCTTCCATTAGGATAAAAGAATCACCCAAGTGCGTCATTGGAATTTTATTGGTGGAATCTCTTCTATTGGGATTAGAGAATCATACAAGTGCGTCATTGGAACTTTTATTGGATGAATCTCTTCCATTGGGATTAGAGAATCACCCAAGTGCGTCATTGGAACTTTTATTGAATGAATCTCTTCCATTGGAATTAGAGAATCACCCAAGTGCGTCATTGGAATTTTAATGGATTAATCTCTTCCATTATGATTAGAGAATCACCCAAGTGCGTCATTGCAACTTTTATTGAATGAATCTCTTTCATTGGAATTAGAGAATCACCCAAGTGCGTATTGGAACTTTTATTGAATGAATCTCTTCCATTGGGATTAGAGAATCACCCAAGTGCGTCATTGGAATTTTAATGGATTAATCTCTTCCATTATGATTAGAGAATCACCCAAGTGCGTCATTGCAACTTTTATTGAATGAATCTCTTTCATTGGAATTAGAGAATCACCCAAGTGCGTCATTGAAACTTTTATTGGATGAATCTCTTCCATTGGGATTAGAGAATCACCCAAGTGCGTCATTGCAACTTTTATTGAATGAATCTCTTTCATTGGAATTAGAGAATCACCCAAGTGCGTATTGGAACTTTTATTGAATGAATCTCTTCCATTGGGATTAGAGAATCACCCAAGTGCGTCATTGGAATTTTTATTGGATTAATCTCTTTCATTGGTATTAGAGAATCACCCAAGTGTTTCATTGCAACTTTTATTGGATAAATCTCTTCTATTGGGATTAGAGAATCACCCAAGTGCGTCATTGGAACTTTTATTGAATGAATCTCTTCCATTGGAATTAGAGAATCACCCAAGTGCGTCATTGGAATTTTAATGGATTAATCTCTTCCATTATGATTAGAGAATCACCCAAGTGCGTCATTGCAACTTTTATTGGATAAATCTCTTCCATTAGGATTAGAGAATCACCCAAGTGCGTCATTGGAACTTTTAATGGCTGAATCTCTTCCATGAGAATAACAGAATCACTCAAGTGCGTCATTGGAATTTTATTGGTGGAATCTCTTCCATTGGGATTAGAGAATCACCCAAGTGTGTCATTGGAAGTTTTATTGGATGAATCTCTTCCATTGGGATTAGAGAATCACCCAAGTGCGTCATTGGAACTTTCATTGAATGAATCCCTTCCATTGGAATTAGAGAATCACCCAAGTGCGTCATTGGAACTTTTATTGGAATAATCTCTTCCATTAGGATTAGAGAATCACCCAAGTGCGTCATTGCAACTTTTATTGGGTAAATCTCTTCCATTGGGATTAGAGAATCACCCAAGTGCGTCATTAGAACTTTTATTGAATGAATCCCTTCCATTGGAATTAGAGAATCACAAAGTGCGTCATTGGAACTTTTATTGGATTAATCTCTTCCATTGGGATTAGAGAATCACCCAAGTGCGTCATTGCAACTTTTATTGGATTAATCTCTTCCATTAGGATTAGAGAATCACCCAAGTGCGTCATTGCAACTTTTATTGGATAAATCTCTTCCATTGGGATTAGAGAATCACCCAAGTGCGTCATTGGAACTTTTATTGAATGAATCCCTTCCATTGGAATTAGAGAATCACCCAAGTGCGTCATTGGAACTTTTATTGGATTAATCTCTTCCATTGGGATTAGAGAATCACCCAAGTGCGTCATTGCAACTTTTATAGGATTAATCTCTTCCATTAGGATTAGAGAATCGTCCAAGTGCGTCATTGGAATTTTATTGGTGGAATCTCTTCCATTGGGATTAGAGAATCACCCAAGTGCGTCATTGGAAGTTTTATTGAATAAATCTCTTCCATTGGGATTAGAGAATCACCCAAGTGCGTCATTGGAACTTTAATTGGATTAATCTCTTTCATTGGGATTAGAGAATCACCCAAGTGCGTCATTGCAACTTTTATTGAATAAATCTCTTCCATTGGGATTAGAGAATCACCCAAGTGCGTAATTGGAACTTTTATTGAATGAATCTCTTCCATTGGAATTAGAGAATCACCCAAGTGCGTCATTGGAACTTTTATTGGATTAATCTCTTTCATTGGGATTAGAGAATCACCCAAGTGCGTCATTGCAACTTTTATTGGATAAATCTCTTCTATTGGGATTAGAGAATCACCCAAGTGCGTCATTGGAACTTTTATTGAATGAATCTCTTCCATTGGAATTAGAGAATCACCCAAGTGCGTCATTGGATTTTTTATTGAATGAATCTCTTCCATTGGAATTAGAGAATCACCCAAGTGCGTCATTGGAACTTTTATTGGAAGAGTCTCTTCTATTAGGATAAAAGAATCACCCAAGTGCGTCAGTGGAATTTTATTGGTGGACTCTCTTCCATTTGGATTAGAGAATCATACAAGTGCGTCATTGGAACTTTTATTGGATGAATCTCTTCCATTGGGATTAGAGAATCACCCAAGTGCGTCATTGGAACTTTTATTGAATGAATCTCTTCCATTGGAATTAAAAAATCACCCAAGTGAGTCATTGGAACTTTTATTGGATGAATCTCTTCCATTAGGATAAAAGAATCACCCAAGTGCGTCATTGGAATTTTATTGGTGGAATCTCTTCCATTGGGATTAGAGAATCACCCAAGTGCGTCATTGGAACTTTTATTGGATGAATCTCTTCCATTGACATTAGAGAATCACCCAAGTGCGTCATTGGAACTTTTATTGAATGAATCCCTTCCATTGGAATTAGAGAATCACCCAAGTGCGTCATTGGAACTTTTATTGGATTAATCTCTTCCATTGGGATTAGAGAATCACCCAAGTGCGTCATTGGATCTTTTATTGATGGAATCGCTTCCATTGGGATTAGAGAATCACCTTAGTGCGTCATTGGAACTTTTATTGGATTAATCTCTTCCATTGGGATTAGAGAATCACCCAAGTGCGTCATTGCAACTTTTATTGAATGAATCTCTTTCATTGGAATTAGAGAATCACCCAAGTGCGTATTGGAACTTTTATTGAATGAATCTCTTCCATTGGGATTAGAGAATCCCCCAAGTGCGTCATTGGAACTTTTATTGAATGAATCTCTTCCATTGGAATTAGAGAATCACCCAAGTGCGTCATTGATACTTTTATTGGATGAATCTCTTCCATTAGGATAAAAGAATCACCCAAGTGCGTCATTGGAACTTTTATTGAATGAATCCCTTCCATTGGAATTAGAGAATCACCCAAGTGCGTCATTGGAACTTTTATTGGATTAATCTCTTCCATTGGGATTAGAGAATCACCCAAGTGCGTCATTGCAACTTTTATTGGATTAAACATTTCCATTAGGATTAGAGAATCACCCAACTGCGTCATTGCAACTTTTATTGGATAAATCTCTTCCATTGGGATTAGAGAATCCATTGGAATTAGAGAATCACCCAAGTGCGTCATTGGAACTTTTATTGGATTATTCTCTTCCATTGGGATTAGAGAATCACCCAAGTGCGTCATTGCAACTTTTATTGGATAAATCTCTTCCATTAGGATTAGAGAATCACCCAAGTGCGTCATTGGAATTTTATTGGTGGAATCTCTTCCATTGGGATTAGAGAATCACCCATGTGCGTCATTGGAAGTTTTATTGGATAAATCTCTTCCATTGGGATTAGAGAATCACCCAAGTGCGTCATTGGAACTTTTATTGGATTAATCTCTTTCATTGGGATTAGAGAATCACCCAAGTGCGTCATTGCAACTTTTATTGGATAAATCTCTTCCATTGGGATTAGAGAATCACCCAAGTGCGTAATTGGAACTTTTATTGAATGAATCTCTTCCATTGGAATTAGAGAATCACCCAAGTGCGTCATTGAAACTTTTATTGGATTAATCTCTTTCATTGGGATTAGAGAATCACCCAAGTGCGTCATTGCAACTTTTATTGGATAAATCTCTTCCATTGGGATCAGAGAATCACCCAAGTGCGTCATTGCAACTTTTATTGAATGAATCTCTTTCATTGGAATTAGAGAATCACCCAAGTGCGTATTGGAACTTTTATTGAATGAATCTCTTCCATTGGGATTAGAGAATCACCCAAGTGCGTCATTGGAACTTTTATTGAATGAATCTCTTCCATTGGAATTAGAGAATCACCCAAGTGCGTCATTGATACTTTTATTGGATGAATCTCTTCCATTAGGATAAAGGAATCACCCAAGTGCGTCATTGGAATTTTATTGGTGGAATCTCTTCCATTGGGATTAGAGAATCACCCAAGTGCGTCATTGGAACTTTTATTGGATGAATCTCTTCCATTGGGATTAGAGAATCACCCAAGAGCGTCATTGGAACTTTTATTGATGGAATCTCTTCCATTGGGATTAGAGAATCACCCAAGTGCGTCATTGGAACTTTTATTGCATTAATCTTCTCCATATGGATTAGAGAATCACCCAAGTGCGTCATTGCAACTTTTATTGGATAAATTTCTTCCATTGAGATTAGAGAATCACCCAAGTGCGTCATTGGAATTTTATTGGTGGACTCTCTTCCATTTGGATTAGAGAATCATACAAGTGCGTCATTGGAACTTTTATTGGATGAATCTCTTCCATTGGGATTAGAGAATCACCCAAGTGCGTCATTGGAACTTTTATTGAATGAATCTCTTCCATTGGAATTAGAGAATCACCCAAGTGCGTCATTGATACTTTTATTGGATGAATCTCTTCCATTAGGATAAAGGAATCACCCAAGTGCGTCATTGGAATTTTATTGGTGGAATCTCTTCCATTGGGATTAGAGAATCACCCAAGTGCGTCATTGGAACTTTTATTGGTGGAATCTCTTCCATTGGGATTAGAGAATCACCCAAGTGCGTCATTGGAACTTTTATTGAATGAATCTCTTCCATTGGAATTAGAGAATCACCCAAGTGCGTCATTGATACTTTTATTGGATGAATCTCTTCCATTAGGATAAAGGAATCACCCAAGTGCGTCATTGGAATTTTATTGGTGGAATCTCTTCCATTGGAATTAGAGAATCACCCAAGTGCGTCATTGATACTTTTATTGGATGAATCTCTTCCATTAGGATAAAGGAATCACCCAAGTGCGTCATTGGAATTTTATTGGTGGAATCTCTTCTATTGGGATTAGAGAATCATACAAGTGCGTCATTGGAACTTTTATTGGATGAATCTCTTCCATTGGGATTAGAGAATCACCCAAGTGCGTCATTGGAACTTTTATTGAATGAATCTCTTCCATTGGAATTAGAGAATCACCCAAGTGCGTCATTGGAATTTTATTGGTGGAATCTCTTCTATTGGGATTAGAGAATCATACAAGTGCGTCATTGGAACTTTTATTGGATGAATCTCTTCCATTGGAATTAGAGAATCACCCAAGTGCGTCATTGGAACTTTTATTGATGGAATCTCTTCCATTGGGATTAGAGAATCACCCAAGTGCGTCATTGGAATTTTATTGGTGGAATCTCTTCTATTGGGATTAGAGAATCATACAAGTGCGTCATTGGAACTTTTATTGGATGAATCTCTTCCATTGGGATTAGAGAATCACCCAAGTGCGTCATTGGAACTTTTATTGGATGAATCTCTTCCATTGGGATTAGAGAATCACCCAAGTGCGTCATTGCAACTTTTATTGGATAAATCTCTTCCATTAGGATTAGAGAATCACCCAAGTGCGTCATTGGAATTTTATTGGTGGAATCTCTTCTATTGGGATTAGAGAATCATACAAGTGCGTCATTGGAACTTTTATTGGATGAATCTCTTCCATTGGGATTAGAGAATCACCCAAGTGCGTCATTGGAACTTTTATTGAATGAATCTCTTCCATTGGAATTAGAGAATCACCCAAGTGCGTCATTGGAACTTTTATTGGATGAATCTCTTCCATTAGGATAAAAGAATCACCCAAGTGCGTCATTGGAATTTTATTGGTGGAATCTCTTCTATTGGGATTAGAGAATCATACAAGTGCGTCATTGGAACTTTTATTGGATGAATCTCTTCCATTGGGATTAGAGAATCACCCAAGTGCGTCATTGGAACTTTTATTGAATGAATCTCTTCCATTGGAATTAGAGAATCACCCAAGTGCGTCATTGGAATTTTAATGGATTAATCTCTTCCATTATGATTAGAGAATCACCCAAGTGCGTCATTGCAACTTTTATTGAATGAATCTCTTTCATTGGAATTAGAGAATCACCCAAGTGCGTATTGGAACTTTTATTGAATGAATCTCTTCCATTGGGATTAGAGAATCACCCAAGTGCGTCATTGGAATTTTAATGGATTAATCTCTTCCATTATGATTAGAGAATCACCCAAGTGCGTCATTGCAACTTTTATTGAATGAATCTCTTTCATTGGAATTAGAGAATCACCCAAGTGCGTCATTGAAACTTTTATTGGATGAATCTCTTCCATTGGGATTAGAGAATCACCCAAGTGCGTCATTGCAACTTTTATTGAATGAATCTCTTTCATTGGAATTAGAGAATCACCCAAGTGCGTATTGGAACTTTTATTGAATGAATCTCTTCCATTGGGATTAGAGAATCACCCAAGTGCGTCATTGGAATTTTTATTGGATTAATCTCTTTCATTGGTATTAGAGAATCACCCAAGTGTTTCATTGCAACTTTTATTGGATAAATCTCTTCTATTGGGATTAGAGAATCACCCAAGTGCGTCATTGGAACTTTTATTGAATGAATCTCTTCCATTGGAATTAGAGAATCACCCAAGTGCGTCATTGGAATTTTAATGGATTAATCTCTTCCATTATGATTAGAGAATCACCCAAGTGCGTCATTGCAACTTTTATTGGATAAATCTCTTCCATTAGGATTAGAGAATCACCCAAGTGCGTCATTGGAACTTTTAATGGCTGAATCTCTTCCATGAGAATAACAGAATCACTCAAGTGCGTCATTGGAATTTTATTGGTGGAATCTCTTCCATTGGGATTAGAGAATCACCCAAGTGTGTCATTGGAAGTTTTATTGGATGAATCTCTTCCATTGGGATTAGAGAATCACCCAAGTGCGTCATTGGAACTTTCATTGAATGAATCCCTTCCATTGGAATTAGAGAATCACCCAAGTGCGTCATTGGAACTTTTATTGGAATAATCTCTTCCATTAGGATTAGAGAATCACCCAAGTGCGTCATTGCAACTTTTATTGGGTAAATCTCTTCCATTGGGATTAGAGAATCACCCAAGTGCGTCATTAGAACTTTTATTGAATGAATCCCTTCCATTGGAATTAGAGAATCACAAAGTGCGTCATTGGAACTTTTATTGGATTAATCTCTTCCATTGGGATTAGAGAATCACCCAAGTGCGTCATTGCAACTTTTATTGGATTAATCTCTTCCATTAGGATTAGAGAATCACCCAAGTGCGTCATTGCAACTTTTATTGGATAAATCTCTTCCATTGGGATTAGAGAATCACCCAAGTGCGTCATTGGAACTTTTATTGAATGAATCCCTTCCATTGGAATTAGAGAATCACCCAAGTGCGTCATTGGAACTTTTATTGGATTAATCTCTTCCATTGGGATTAGAGAATCACCCAAGTGCGTCATTGCAACTTTTATAGGATTAATCTCTTCCATTAGGATTAGAGAATCACCCAAGTGCGTCATTGGAATTTTATTGGTGGAATCTCTTCCATTGGGATTAGAGAATCACCCAAGTGCGTCATTGGAACTTTTATTGGATGAATCTCTTCCATTGACATTAGAGAATCACCCAAGTGCGTCATTGGAACTTTAATTGGATTAATCTCTTTCATTGGGATTAGAGAATCACCCAAGTGCGTCATTGCAACTTTTATAGGATTAATCTCTTCCATTAGGATTAGAGAATCACCCAAGTGCGTCATTGGAATTTTATTGGTGGAATCTCTTCCATTGGGATTAGAGAATCACCCAAGTGCGTCATTGGAAGTTTTATTGAATAAATCTCTTCCATTGGGATTAGAGAATCACCCAAGTGCGTCATTGGAACTTTAATTGGATTAATCTCTTTCATTGGGATTAGAGAATCACCCAAGTGCGTCATTGCAACTTTTATTGAATAAATCTCTTCCATTGGGATTAGAGAATCACCCAAGTGCGTAATTGGAACTTTTATTGAATGAATCTCTTCCATTGGAATTAGAGAATCACCCAAGTGCGTCATTGGAACTTTTATTGGATTAATCTCTTTCATTGGGATTAGAGAATCACCCAAGTGCGTCATTGCAACTTTTATTGGATAAATCTCTTCTATTGGGATTAGAGAATCACCCAAGTGCGTCATTGGAACTTTTATTGAATGAATCTCTTCCATTGGAATTAGAGAATCACCCAAGTGCGTCATTGGATTTTTTATTGAATGAATCTCTTCCATTGGAATTAGAGAATCACCCAAGTGCGTCATTGGAACTTTTATTGGAAGAGTCTCTTCTATTAGGATAAAAGAATCACCCAAGTGCGTCAGTGGAATTTTATTGGTGGACTCTCTTCCATTTGGATTAGAGAATCATACAAGTGCGTCATTGGAACTTTTATTGGATGAATCTCTTCCATTGGGATTAGAGAATCACCCAAGTGCGTCATTGGAACTTTTATTGAATGAATCTCTTCCATTGGAATTAAAAAATCACCCAAGTGAGTCATTGGAACTTTTATTGGATGAATCTCTTCCATTAGGATAAAAGAATCACCCAAGTGCGTCATTGGAATTTTATTGGTGGAATCTCTTCCATTGGGATTAGAGAATCACCCAAGTGCGTCATTGGAACTTTTATTGGATGAATCTCTTCCATTGACATTAGAGAATCACCCAAGTGCGTCATTGGAACTTTTATTGAATGAATCCCTTCCATTGGAATTAGAGAATCACCCAAGTGCGTCATTGGAACTTTTATTGGATTAATCTCTTCCATTGGGATTAGAGAATCACCCAAGTGCGTCATTGGATCTTTTATTGATGGAATCGCTTCCATTGGGATTAGAGAATCACCTTAGTGCGTCATTGGAACTTTTATTGGATTAATCTCTTCCATTGGGATTAGAGAATCACCCAAGTGCGTCATTGCAACTTTTATTGAATGAATCTCTTTCATTGGAATTAGAGAATCACCCAAGTGCGTATTGGAACTTTTATTGAATGAATCTCTTCCATTGGGATTAGAGAATCCCCCAAGTGCGTCATTGGAACTTTTATTGAATGAATCTCTTCCATTGGAATTAGAGAATCACCCAAGTGCGTCATTGATACTTTTATTGGATGAATCTCTTCCATTAGGATAAAAGAATCACCCAAGTGCGTCATTGGAACTTTTATTGAATGAATCCCTTCCATTGGAATTAGAGAATCACCCAAGTGCGTCATTGGAACTTTTATTGGATTAATCTCTTCCATTGGGATTAGAGAATCACCCAAGTGCGTCATTGCAACTTTTATTGGATTAAACATTTCCATTAGGATTAGAGAATCACCCAACTGCGTCATTGCAACTTTTATTGGATAAATCTCTTCCATTGGGATTAGAGAATCCATTGGAATTAGAGAATCACCCAAGTGCGTCATTGGAACTTTTATTGGATTATTCTCTTCCATTGGGATTAGAGAATCACCCAAGTGCGTCATTGCAACTTTTATTGGATAAATCTCTTCCATTAGGATTAGAGAATCACCCAAGTGCGTCATTGGAATTTTATTGGTGGAATCTCTTCCATTGGGATTAGAGAATCACCCATGTGCGTCATTGGAAGTTTTATTGGATAAATCTCTTCCATTGGGATTAGAGAATCACCCAAGTGCGTCATTGGAACTTTTATTGGATTAATCTCTTTCATTGGGATTAGAGAATCACCCAAGTGCGTCATTGCAACTTTTATTGGATAAATCTCTTCCATTGGGATTAGAGAATCACCCAAGTGCGTAATTGGAACTTTTATTGAATGAATCTCTTCCATTGGAATTAGAGAATCACCCAAGTGCGTCATTGAAACTTTTATTGGATTAATCTCTTTCATTGGGATTAGAGAATCACCCAAGTGCGTCATTGCAACTTTTATTGGATAAATCTCTTCCATTGGGATCAGAGAATCACCCAAGTGCGTCATTGCAACTTTTATTGAATGAATCTCTTTCATTGGAATTAGAGAATCACCCAAGTGCGTATTGGAACTTTTATTGAATGAATCTCTTCCATTGGGATTAGAGAATCACCCAAGTGCGTCATTGGAACTTTTATTGAATGAATCTCTTCCATTGGAATTAGAGAATCACCCAAGTGCGTCATTGATACTTTTATTGGATGAATCTCTTCCATTAGGATAAAGGAATCACCCAAGTGCGTCATTGGAATTTTATTGGTGGAATCTCTTCCATTGGGATTAGAGAATCACCCAAGTGCGTCATTGGAACTTTTATTGGATGAATCTCTTCCATTGGGATTAGAGAATCACCCAAGAGCGTCATTGGAACTTTTATTGATGGAATCTCTTCCATTGGGATTAGAGAATCACCCAAGTGCGTCATTGGAACTTTTATTGCATTAATCTTCTCCATATGGATTAGAGAATCACCCAAGTGCGTCATTGCAACTTTTATTGGATAAATTTCTTCCATTGAGATTAGAGAATCACCCAAGTGCGTCATTGGAATTTTATTGGTGGACTCTCTTCCATTTGGATTAGAGAATCATACAAGTGCGTCATTGGAACTTTTATTGGATGAATCTCTTCCATTGGGATTAGAGAATCACCCAAGTGCGTCATTGGAACTTTTATTGAATGAATCTCTTCCATTGGAATTAGAGAATCACCCAAGTGCGTCATTGGAACTTTTATTGGATGAATCTCTTCCATTAGGATAAAAGAATCACCCAAGTGCGTCATTGGAATTTTATTGGTGGAATCTCTTTCATTGGGATTAGAGAATCACCCAAGTGCGTCATTGGAACTTTTATTGGATGAATCTCTTCCATTGAGATTAGAGAATCACCCAAGTGCGTCGTTGGATCTTTTATTGATGGAATCGCTTCCATTGGGATTAGAGAATCACCTTAGTGCGTCATTGGAACTTTTATTGGATTAATCTCTTCCATTGGGATTAGAGAATCACCCAAGTGCGTCATTGCAACTTTTATTGAATGAATCTCTTTCATTGGAATTAGAGAATCACCCAAGTGCGTATTGGAACTTTTATTGAATGAATCTCTTCCATTGGGATTAGAGAATCCCCCAAGTGCGTCATTGGAACTTTTATTGAATGAATCTCTTCCATTGGAATTAGAGAATCACCCAAGTGCGTCATTGATACTTTTATTGGATGAATCTCTTCCATTAGGATAAAAGAATCACCCAAGTGCGTCATTGGAATTTTATTGGTGGAATCTCTTCCATTGGGATTAGAGAATCACCCAAGTGCGTCATTGGAACTTTTATTGGATGAATCTCTTCCATTGAGATTAGAGAATCACCCAAGTGCGTCGTTGGATCTTTTATTGATGGAATCGCTTCCATTGGGATTAGAGAATCACCTTAGTGCGTCATTGGAACTTTTATTGGATTAATCTCTTCCATTGGGATTAGAGAATCACCCAAGTGCGTCATTGCAACTTTTATTGAATGAATCTCTTTCATTGGAATTAGAGAATCACCCAAGTGCGTATTGGAACTTTTATTGAATGAATCTCGTCCATTGGGATTAGAGAATCCCCCAAGTGCGTCATTGGAACTTTTATTGAATGAATCTCTTCCATTGGAATTAGAGAATCACCCAAGTGCGTCATTGATACTTTTATTGGATGAATCTCTTCCATTAGGATAAAAGAATCACCCAAGTGCGTCATTGGAATTTTATTGGTGGAATCTCTTCCATTGGGATTAGAGAATCACCCAAGTGCGTCATTGGAACTTTTATTGGATGAATCTCTTCCATTGGGATTAGAGAATCACCCAAGAGCGTCATTGGAACTTTTATTGATGGAATCTCTTCCATTGGGATTAGAGAATCACCCAAGTGCGTCATTGGAACTTTTATTGAATGAATCTCTTCCATTGGAATTAGAGAATCACCCAAGTGCGTCATTGATACTTTTATTGGATGAATCTCTTCCATTAGGATAAAAGAATCACCCAAGTGCGTCATTGGAATTTTATTGGTGGAATCTCTTCCATTGGGATTAGAGAATCACCCAAGAGCGTCATTGGAACTTTTATTGATGGAATCTCTTCCATTGGGATTAGAGAATCACCCAAGTGCGTCATTGGAATTTTATTGGTGGAATCTCTTCCATTGAGATTAGAGAATCACCCAAGTGCGTCATTGCAACTTTTATTGGTGGAATCTCTTCCATTAGGATTAGAGAATCACCCAAGTACGTCATTGGAACTTTTAATGGTGCAACACTGAAGTTCGCTCAGAGCGGTTGTCGTTGAACATTCCGAATACAATAAAATTAGATCTATAAATACCTTAAATTATTTGGAAGGATATCTTTTATTAACTATATTTACTTTAATCTTTTTAATTTTTGTAGAAGATATTAGATTTTCATTTAGACGCTGTTAAAACTTAGAGTATTAAAGTTGTTGTTCAGCATGCTGTCAATTTGTGTCTCTCTGAACGATCAGATTTTTAAGATATATACCTTAAATTATTTGGAAGGATATCTCTTATTAACTATATTAATCTCATTAAGTCTTTTTAATTTTTGTAGAAGACATTAGATTTTCATTTGGACACTGTTAAAACTTTGAGTATTAAAGTTGTTGTTCAGCATGCTGTCAATTTGTGTCTCTCTGAACGATCAGATTTTTAAGATATATACCTTAAATTATTTGGAAGGATATCTTTTCTTAACTTAATCCCATTAAGTCTTTTTAATTTTTGTAGAAGATATTAGATTTTCATTTGGACGCTATTAAAACTTTGAGTATTAAAATTGTTTTTCAGCATGCTGTCGATTTGCGTCGCTCTGAACCACCAGATTTTCAAGATCATTTGTCAGGACCATTGATGATTTTTTCAGTACAATTGTACTTTTTTCAATACAATTTCAATATCAAAAGTACGCAAGTACTTCCCAGACCATTTTAGTACAATTCTATTGTAATAAATTATAAAAAAATAAATTAATTTATTTAAAGTATGCTTTTATTTGAAAACATGCAAAAACTATCATTTATTGCTAGAGAAATATGCACTAATGATCGCCACCAGCTTTCAACAACTTATAATTTTACTGAAAATGACTTTATTTGTTTTGTGTGCCAAAATTAAAAATATATAATAAAAAATAAAAATTAAGTATTTTTGATTATTTGGGAGCAACAAATAAATAAATATGTCAATCAATTTTTTTTAATATGAGCCAGCAAAAACAATTCTGTAAAACTTTTAGTATTAGAATTGTTGTTCAGCATGCTGTCAATTTGTGTCTCTCTGAACGATCAGATTTTTAAGATATACACCTTAAATTATTTGGAAGGATATCTTTTATTAACTATATTTACTTTAAGTCTTTTTAATTTTTGTAGAAGATATTATATTTTCATTTAGACGCGGTTAAAACTTAGAGTATTAAAGTTGTTGTTCAGCATGCTGTCAATTTGTGTCTCTCTGAACGATCAGATTTTTAAGATATATACCTTAAATTATTTGGAAGGATATCTCTTAATAACTATATTAATCTCATTAAGTCTTTTTAATTTTTGTAGAAGACATTAGATTTTCATTTGGACACTGTTAAAACTTTGAGTATTAAAGTTGTTGTTCAGCATGCTGTCAGTTGGTGTCTCTCTGAACGATCAGATTTTTAAGATATATACCTTAAATTATTTGGAAGGATATCTTTTCTTAACTACATTAATCCCATTAAGTCTTTTTAATTTGTTTAGAAGATATTATATTTTCATTTGGAGACTGTTAAAACTTTGAGTATTAAATTTGTTGTTCAGCATGCTGTCGATTTGCGTCGCTCTGAACCACCAGATTTTCAAGATCATTTGTCAGGACCATTGATTATTTTTTCAGTACAATTGTACTTTTTTCAATACAATTTCAATATCAAAAGTACGCAAGTACTTCCCAGACCATTTTAGTACAATTCCATTGTAATAAATTATAAAAAAATAAATTAATTTATCAGAAGCTATAGGCGAATAACTATAGACAATTTTAATCAACAACGTAATTTAATGTACCGCATATCACAATTGTTTTCATATAAAAACTTTCACAAAATTTGTTATTAAATTTAAGTTATAAGTAAATTTTTAAAGGCAGAATATTTTGAAGCAGCAATTGAAACCGTTACTGCTGTCATTTTAAAACCGTTTCCTTTTTAAAACCGATGCCGTAATCTGAAATAAACTAAAATCAGATGGACAAACATAAAAAAATCATTTTAGTAAACAAATGTTCATTTATCTATTTTTAATGTTTTATTAAAATTATAATAACATTTTTTACGTAATTGATCTCTAGGTCTTGTGTTAGGAAAAAAATCTTTTTTTTTAATTAAAAGGTAACTTTATTATAAGAACCGAAATTGAACCGGTATATTTCAATACAAAGTAAGATAGAAAATAGAATACCTCCTTTTTCAATAAAAAAAACAGTTTTTTTTTTAACCCTACTTTCTATATTTCAGCGTTTTTCATTGCATTAATTTTCAAATTATAATTTTATTTGAAATACATGTATTTTTAGGCGAAATATATTGTAAAATTTGTATGATCTTCGTATTTGTAAATAATAACATTTAAATTTATGAAAAAATACAATTTGGTTCCATTTAGTACAATTTTTTTACGATAAGTTATAATATCGATATTTTCAAATATCATCCCTTGTCAGGACTGCTAATAATTACTGTATTCTTTTTGAGACTGTGAAAACAGTAGATTTCCTACAGGTGTAATTCGATTTTCGGATATATAGCAATTATTATTTCAACTTATTTTCATATTTTCGGTACATATATTCGGTATTAAATTGTATATAATATATAAATGTTTATATTTTACTTTTACATTTGTTACGCTGTTATTAACAGTAATTTTTGAATTTTATTTTAACAGACCTCTGTTATTAACATTTGGTATGATTTCGCCGCCCGCCGACCTCACACAAGTCTGCAATATTCCAGCAATACAAAAAGTATTTATTTGAAAAATTATTCAGACATATTTTACCAATAAATTCAAAATATATAAAAAATATCAAATATACATTTTTATTAAAAATAATAGATTTAATACTGTTTTCAACAATATGAGACGTGCATGCAACAACATTACATTCTATAAAAGTTAAAAAAATCATGTTAAAAAAAAAGAAATAAAAAAAATATATAACCAGTTGGGAAGGTTAGATTTGACCAAAAAAGTTTACATATGCACGTATACAGTAAAATTGATCTCTTTTATATGAGGTATTAGAACATAAGTGGTCGGTTCTCAGGTCACAATAGACCGATCATTCCAATTTTAGATATATTAGCTTAGATATATAAGTAATATAAATCTAAAGTTTCATTGCTCTAGCTCTTCTTCATTTCTGTAATCGTGATTTCAACATCAGTTTCATTTTTCACAAAGTATTTATTCAAAATATTAATATAAATATTATATTTGAGTTGAAATGTAAGAAAATAAAAAAATCAAGTAGTGATTGAAAATATCGTTAGTACATGACAAAGGGCTGCAGTTATAAATTCCACATTATCTGAAAAGGGCCCATAAATTCATTTGTATACAATAATACTATAAATTCGTAAAAATATTCAGCATTGCTAGCTCTTCACCTAAATTGAATTCGCTTTGAATGTCAAAATGCAAAAACGACTAATATTTATTAATCCAAAATAATTTCTAAATTTTGCTTAAAGATGTTCGACTTTAAATTGTTTTTATAAAACTTTTTAGTAGGAGGACTTGGGGAATAGTGGGACAAATGTGGGAAATCGCAAGTCTTCATATGTTTATGTTGTTTATATTTTTATTATGGAGTTATCTTTTTATGATTTAAATAACTTGAATAACATGAATTAATACTCGAAATTTATTGGTATTTGATACAATTTTCCAAAAAAAGTATATTCGATAAATCGGCCAAAATGTAATGCAAAGAAAAAGTAATCATCCACAGCACAAAATAGAATAATGTATAATAATGCCACAATTAACAAATCTATCGAACAGAAAAAAAATTGTACTAAAGGTGTAAATTAATAAATTAATTTACTTAATTTAATTCAAAATTTCTTCAGAAAAACATTAAGTTTTGATTTCAATCCTATCTGAACAAAAACAGCGTTGATGCGTAGCCTATCGGAGATAGCAGTGGACTTCAACGCCTGAGTCAGGAGTTCGATGCCAGCTTTTGGAACTTAAATAAAAACATTTTTCTATAATTATGAAATTTAATTTTATTATTAAATACCATACCATAAACAATAAACCATAAATAATGGTAGAGAGAGGAAAAAAATTAAAGCGAACATTTTTTGTATTTTTTTAATTTTTGTTTTTTTTTCATTGCTAATACATTGCAAATACGATGCTGATTTATTCCTTACCATATTGCTATATATTCCTGCAATATTCCAGGAGGCGGACATAGATAGATTGCTGAAACATAGCAGCGATATTTCTGGCAATATTTCAATCTTCCATTGTAACGTTCCTGCAATATTTACGTGCTGTAGGGGTAGTAATAAAAGCGGTAAAATTGTTTTTTCAAAAATAGTCCTTTAATGAGCATTATATCCTTAAGTTGCCCTTACATAGAATAACGTGTATACAAATATTTACCAAAAAAAAAAAATCAATCAGCTAACTTCTAAAGTTGAAGAGATATAACAATTCAAAATCAATTTTTTAAAAATTTAGTCTAAAATATTTTAAGATTTTAGTAATTCATAAATAATGAAGTTTAAACTCATCAATATTCTTATTGAACCACGTTTTTTAAAAGTAGACCTTATTAGCTACATTATTGAATAAAAATCTAACTCCTGTCGTGGATATTATCAAAGATAGACCCTTTAAATAATTTTATTTTTTGATTTCAATCAAAATATATTATTTTTAGGCTAGATGCGCATACTTTTACTATTTGCTAATAATACGATATCAAAAAATATAAGACTGACATATAATTTTAAAGATATGTGGAATAATACAAAAATATTATCAGAAACTCTTTATAATAAAATTAGAAAAATTTCGACCGATAAAATTACTATATTAAAATAAAGTCTACATTTTACGTGTTTGGCTAGCCATGAAACTGTGACGGTTAACTAAAAATTTATAATTTAAAAAACCATAATTTCAGTAAGAGATTTTTAATTAAATAAAAAAAATAAATTTAGTGATATCTTTTTACACTTGGAGTAATAATAATGTTATTGAACATAGTAGTTAAAAGTTCCAAAATGTCCTTTAAGCCCTTTGTGCAACATCACAGGATCATTTTTTTTTTTTGGGTTTTAAAAGATTCTTTTCAGTTTTTGAGGTCTTAGGACATTTAAAAACTTGTCTTTAAGTTCATTGACATCAATTATTTCATTGACCTTCATTTTGATTTTACCTAAGCCAATGTTGTCAACCTGTTTCCATATTTGTTTGCTATTAATGGCAGTTTTAAATCGATCTTCATAGTAATTTGTTTCTCTTTGGTGACAATATTTCGTAAAGTCTGAAAAATTTTAAACAATTGTGGAGTTTTGTACCTTTTCCACCGTGTTTAAGCCTCATTACGTTTAAGTATTATGTTTTTAATAGTTGAATTAAACCAAGGGCATTGACTCTGTTTTTTATTTTTAGTTTTAATATGTACAAAATCTTCGTAGAGTTTACTTATATAATTCTCTAGAAAAGAAACTTGATCATTAACACATGTCATATAGAAAATAGAATCCCAATCAATTTCTAAAAACTCTTTCAAAAGTTCAGGATACTCAATATTTTTAAAATCACGAAAACTGTAGGTTTGGGGTTGAACTTCTAATTGATAGTTATAAGTGACGAAAATAAGATCATGTTTTGAGAAAATTGGAACTGACAACTGATCATAATGTAAAACGTTGGAAATGTTACTAACTAAAAATAAGTCTAATAGTGTATTGTTGGTTTGTGTATAGTGAGTAGGGAATTTATGATTAACAGAATAAATCCCTATGGTTTCCATTTCATCAGTTAGACAAGTCTCTACTAAACAAAAAATTCTGCATGATAGTAAGTAGGGGAGTAAGGTCAACTTTTTTATTAGGCCTATACACACATCCTATGAGAAGTTTATCAACTGTATTGAAACCTTCGATAAACAAGTATTCAATTGAACTATCTGGATCAGATTTAGTTTTTATTTTGCAATTAATACCTTCCCTTACAAATATAGCAACACCTCCTTGGCCTATCAGTGCGAAAAATTTTATAGCCATTAACTTTAAAAAGGTTATCGGACAAGTTCGGTAAAATCCAAGTTTCAGGGACACATATGACATCCATTTTCGAGTCATCAAATATATATCTAAACTCATTCATCTTATTATTTATGTTTTGGGCATTAATATGGCATATTTTTAGACCAAATTTCTGTTGACATAAAATTCTAATTATGTTAAACGTGTTGTAATTGCCTTTGGAATTCGTATGATTATTAGGTGAACAATACATTATAAATGAGGGGGACTGTACATAACATTAAACATTTTAAACAAAATTTAGAGATACTTAATAATACATAAAAGACAGGAAAATAATTTAAATTTAAAATAAAGTTAAAAATGGTAAAAATAGTTTTATTTCTTTGGCTCGCTCCGAAATAAATGTTGTTTTTCATTCATTGACTGTGGATACAATAGATTATCCAACTTTTGAATGGAGTCAATCTGCATAGGAGAGTCATTTTCATTACATTTGACATAAATTAGCCCACGAATAGTAAAATCAGAATATAATTGTTCTTGTTTTTTGAATCTAATTGCATCAATGAGAATGGAGTGATTAGTTTTGGTAAGACTCTTATTTAAGTAAATTGGTGCATTCGATTCGAACACGGCGTTAGATAAGCGGAGCAAATCATTTTTAGCTCTCTTGTATAAGTTAATTGACTTTAACACACAATTTTTGTCAAAGGGGGACGCCAGTTTTATAATAATTACAGCGTAGGTTTTACTATTTTTTTGTGCATTCAAATTTTTGAAACGAAAAATATTTTTTATTTTCAGTGGTATAATATCTACTGATGTGCAAATGTTATTAAAAATATTTGTCAGATTTTCATCCTGATAGCAAGGAATGCCGTGTAAACGGACGGCTAATGTGACATTAGAGTTTTCCGCTTTTTCCAGTTTGGCTTTGATGGTTGCCATCTCAGCCGTAAGAAAATTTACCTCACTTAGAGCTTTTTCAAGAAGTGTGACTCGGTCGGTGAGCGCAATTATATCGCTCTTTATTGTTATTTGTTCGTCAATTCTATTCATAATTTTTTGCTCAGATTCCTGAATTTGTGCCATTATTAATTCGCTCTGTGTAGACATACGCTGGTCCATAAGTTGCCACAAACGTGGTGATGTCTCATACTCAGATAACTTCGGTGTTTTAGCATGAGGCATTCTTTTTCAAATCGAACGAATTTCGTCAAAAATTTTCTGTTGCACTCTGGATTTGCTTCAAATCTTTTTTGTGGATTGCTTAATGAAAAAAAGCCCACCCATTAAAATATATAACTTTGCATCAATGTATCATCATAGCTCTGGGTCTAATTTTGAGTATTATAAGCAATTAAAATGTTTAAGGACATTTTACTAAATGAGAGGAATTTTAATTTCTTTTTTAATTAAGACTATAATTTCCCTCGTTAAATTCTATATAAAGAAAATTCTTTTGTTGAATGGTCATTTGTGCACATCTATAATAAAACAATTTTTTGTTCAAACAACTGTGCGGGTAAGCTACTTTTTTTTTGTTTTAGCTATAGCATCGTTATGATTTATCAGTAAAATCAGATATAAGCCATAGAAAATGTATATGTTGCCACAACCAAGTCATTGCCCACCCAGTTTATTCGGTTCTCTACTCTGCTAAGTCGGTTCTTATATCCAAAACTAAAAAAATGTTGTTTGACTAACAATAAATGTTTTTTTTTGTTTTGATACAACATGTAAAAAATGCATTTATAACTGCCATAGACACATTTCTACTATAAACTAGATGATATTGGTTTATTATAATTTAAAAAAATATATATGTATTTCTTTAATTCAACATTTTTTTTTCTCTGTGTCCATTAAATTCAAGAATATTAATGCACTTATTAATTAGATTTAAAAACGAGTTGAGAAAGTTAGGTCACATGGGACGGACTTTTATAGTGGGGATATTAATGTGCGATATTTAATTGTATTCCCTCAGAATATTATTCACATATTAGAAATTAACGTGTTAAATCCCAATAATTTAAAAAATTGGGCGTGTATGTCGACCGATTTGGCTCATTTTCAATCTGAGTTCCTACTTTTGGCTAAAACATATTGTGACCAAATTTCATCGCATTCTGACCAGTATTTCTCAAGTTTCCTCGTATACGAACAGCAACACATCAAGACAGACGGACGGACATAGCTAAACGGACTCGGGTAGTGATGCTGATCAAGAATATATATACTTTTTTATGCCGACCACGCCTCCTAAGGGGCGTTACAATATCTGCGCAAACTTAATATACCCTGTCCCTCATAGGTGTAGGGTATAATTAAAACAAGTTGTATCATATTTTTATAGATTAAAAATTAATAAATTGATGTTTTCTGAGCACAATTTTACTTATGTATTTCACACTATAAAAAGGATTTTCAAAACATCAATGCTTAATTTAACACTTATACTATTGATTTTTATAGTTTAAATTTAAATATTAAAGATTAAATTTCAAATGAGAGGATACAAGTTGCCTGGTACAATAATCGTGTAATTACACCAACATTTACTAGAATGTATGTTTAATAATATACCAATTATATGTTAATTTTTTTTATTTACCTGATTACTGATCTTTTACCATTAAAAATTAAATTAAATCCTTTTTGGTATGATGTTAAAATTTTTTTAGTTTTGGTTATAAGAACCGACCTAGCAGTTGTGAGAACCGATTATATTGGTTGGGCAATAAGCTGATCAAGGAATTGGTTAATTATACTGACAAATCAAAACGATGCTATAGCCAAAACACATAAAAAAGCAGCATAAGTATGCACACATTCGTTTGAACAAAAAAATTGTTCTCATATAGATGTGCACAAATGACCACACAACACACAAATGTTTTTTATATAGAATTTAACGAGGAAAATTATAGTCTTAATTTTAAAAAAATTAAAAATACCTCTCATTTATTAAAATTAGTGAAATTTGCTAATGAAAAAATATATTAATTATGTATAGGGTAATAAATTAAAATCTATTGCCTTCAATATGAGACAAAACTTGACGCTATGCGATACTTAGATACAAAGTTATATAATTTTTTAATAAGGTCTATGCGTCATATTTTCATATTTATTACTTTACACACTGTATTTTCAAACCTGTTGACATAAAGTATATGGGTGAGCTTATTTTCAATAAGCAATCCATAAAAAAATTTTAAGCAAATCCAGAGTGGAAAAAATATTACGCGTTCGATTTGAAATAGAATACCAGTCGCGACGGTCCCATGTTAGGGACGGCGGTTATTCTCCACCCCGCTGAAAGCCATTACGACCAATTATGGCATTCCTGGACACAACGGATTTGAATTGGCGGAACTCCGGGCTGACGGATGTGGTATTCTGGGACCTGCGTATGTGGAGGTAAAACTCTGCCGAAATGACTCTCGGGCTAATGCCTCATCTGCCTCCGTCCCTTTAAAACCTAGCGAGTCCCAAGGTACATTCGAAGTTCGTCCCCATTAAGTTGGCGGTTCAGATTCGGATGATCTCTTTCCCGATTTCCACGAATCTGGCTCTGGCGGAGGGACCCATAGGGTCATTTCGTCAACCCTCGCATGGACATGCACAACGAACGGAGATGAGGAAGTCGGTGATGGAGTCGATGGTGAGGAAGTCGGTGATGGCGATATCCCCCCCTGCATCGGTGACAGCCAGAGCAGCGGCGACTTATGGAATAGTATGGGCAATAGTGATGCTGTAGACGTACCCATACCTAAACGCACCCATATCTGTGACGAACCATGGTTAGTCTTAAAAGAATATCGTGAAATTAGGCGGCAAGATCAGCAATTTGATCGATTTTCTTAAGGGACGCACCAATGCCTATAAGGGAATCGTTGCGTGTGCGCAGGAAATAAGGCGATATTCATGCAAGTAGCAGATGACTTAAGTAAGACCCATAAGGAAGTTCTGGTTGATAAGGAAACCCAAACCATGAAGGAGGTTATACCAACCGTTACACTCATGGGAACTCTAAAGCGAAGAAGGGACCCTCGTAGTCCAAAAAGCAAAGAAGAAGAAGGAAACATGTCCACAGAAGATGATAAAAGATGACGTACCCAGTACGACAACTGGAAGAACATCGAGTGACAAGCCAGAAGAACAGGAAGTTAAGTATGAGGCAAACTCTAAATGGTTTAAAGTGGGTCCCAAAGCAAAGAAGAGAAAGCGGCCTTCCCGTAGGAAGCTTGCCCGTCTGGATGCCCTTGTTATCCAAACTTGTGGAGAAAATTCGAATGCGGACACACTCCGAAAGTTTAAAAGTGATCCCAAATTAAATTATTCTTGGTTAAAACGTTAGGAATATCCCGAAAACAGCGAAAGGCCATTAGAATCAGCTATCAGAATACAGGTGAATTCAGGCATACTATCGAGGAAGTCCTTGGTACATCCGCAGAAGTACGGTCTTTTTTTTCGGGATAAAAATAGAGCCACAGCACTAAGACATGGTAATATCCATTGTGCTGTGATCCAGTTCCATGGTTTTTAATGATACTTCTTAGATTCATTATCTTAGATTCATTATCTTAGATTCATTATCTTAGATTCATAATCTAAGAAGTTATCATCTGCATTTCGTCTCATTCAGCCATCTGCTCATGTGTGGGGAGGCGACCCAAGAGCTGATGGCGAATTTTTCCGTAGGTAGTCCAAGCACAGGTTCTGGTCCAAATGGATTATACTCAGATCCAGCACGCGCTAGTTCGTCAGATGTTTCATTGCACGAAACTCCTTTATGGCCCGGCACAGAAATCAGTTTCAGTGTATTGTATTTACCAACACAATTGAGACGTGATCTTGGCAAGACTAGTCGTCACGCACATTCGCGACAACTTGTTTCACCAGACTACCGATGCATAAGATATCATCGATCTTATCATTGCTGTGTAAATCCATAAGGTTTTGCTCGGCGATAGTCCCCATGTCTTCCCAAAAAGTCCTCTGCATTGCCAGAATGCATTCAATGCTCGCAAAAATTTATTTTCAACATGTTTTGTCCAAAGTAGTTTAGTTAGTAGTAGAGTTAAGCACAGATATTTTACTTCGTTAGACAGAGGAATAGTGACACCCTTAAGTACTGGTAGATATAATCCTGTCATTATTATTTTCCTACACGGATAGAAATGATTTGTTTGAATATGTTTGAATGTAATTAAAAATTAATACGAAATTACCATACATGTATTAGAAATGAAGTGTAATTAAATTATAATCGAAATTTAATTTATTTTTGTTCACGTGTAAACATTATTATATAGTCCAGCAGAATCTGTAAAATTTACCAAAATATGTTATAATACCAACATAAAATTTTAATTGCATTTGAATAAAATATTTCTTGACAAATTACTTGGTTAAAACTATGTTTCGAAACACAGAAAATGCTAATCAAATCTAAATTCCTTGCCTACGCTCTGTGCTGTACTGAAATCAACTGCAACTGTACCAAATATAAACGAGCCTAGATCGTCTGGTTTATCGTCTGCTGGTGCAATTGTGCATTCATTGATGCTGTCACTTGTACTTGCAGTTTTAAACGAATTGTTTATTTGTGCAAAATTGGTATATGAATTCAATTATTATAAATTCCCACTGCATGTTTAAAGATTTTTAATAAAAATTAATAAAAAAACAACTTTTTATTTTATTTTCAGGATTTCTTTTCAAAAATATTTAAATATGTTTCTATGCAAACATACTACTTTTTGAACTGAAACAACTGGTATGTTTCACTGGAAACATATTTATATTCAGGTCGTTCAAAATCATGTTTTAATTTGAACATATCTATGTTTCGGTTCAAATATTTATTTTATTTGGATGTAGTTATTATTATGTTTCCATTAGAACATACTCCATTTTAAGGGGCAACATTAAAATGTTTCCGAGATATTATAATGTAAGTCAGAGCTCATTACAACACTGTTCACGCCTCAGTACAACTCTGTTTACAAATGATTTATCAGTAATTTATATATTATGTTTACATAAAATTCCAAACATACATGTTAATGCCTGCAATATTATGTTTGGGAGAGCCCTTTTTTTGCAGCGTGTAGTGAAGAGAACAATCCCTGTTTTGTGAGGGTTGACGGAAAGTTCGTTTGCAGAACACCAGCTGTCAATTCGGTTCAATGAGTTTTGTGTTTTAAAACAGACCTCATTGAGGGAAAAGCCTCACGTACACGTACATCTTCCTCTGAAAAGCATGCTCGATCCGGCCAACCAGATATTGCAAATCTGTTTCACAGGATTTTCCACGTTGGTAGGCATGTTGTCTTGATGCTAGTGGGTACCTTGACAACGATGTTTTTCTGATGTGCAACTCAACTAGTCTTTCTAGACACTTTAGTATGAAGGACATCATACTAATGGGCCTGAAGCTTTTGGCTATGGAATAGTCTTCTCTTCCAACTTTAGGAATGAAGGCTACTTTAACAAACGCCAGGATGTCGGAATGAATGCCCATGCGAGACTTGCTCTAAAGATCTTCTTTAGGCATGGTAGCAATTGGGTTATACCTTCCTGTAGCATGACTGGGTAGATGCCATCCGGTCCAGGTGACTTGAAGCCATCAAAAGAGGCCACTGCGTATTGGATAGCTTCATCGTACACAACCAATCTGGAAACCTGCCAGTCATGTTTTGTCACATTAGAGTTGTTATTGCAGTCCCCAGTGCTGGGATTACAAAGTGGCCCTATGTGGATTTGATTTCCCGGAAAGTGAGTCTCAACTAGGACATAGAGTACCTCTGTCTTAGATTCAGTATACGAGCCATCAGGTCTCCGCAGTGAGTCCAGTCGAGCAGTTCGGTCTCTTTTAAGAAACTTGACCAATCGGCTAGTCTCACGGCAGGATTCGATGCTACTGCAGAAGTCTTTATAAGAAACACTTTTCGATTTACGAATTAGTTTCTTATACTCTTTCTGCTTAGCTCGATAAAGAAACCAGCCAGAGTCTAAATTGCTCCTTAGGGCCATATTTAGAAGCTTTCTGGAATCCTTGCGCAATGTTTCAAGACAAGCGTTCTACCAAGGAACGGGAGGTCTAGATAACGTTTTTCGTACTGGACATGTTCGTACAGAACTACAATTTATGACATCGTTCATAACTTGAGCGGACGTCTCAATACTTTCTTTGGTACGAATTCTGACAGAAATATTGAGGGAATTCTTAAGTTCATGTCTGAAGCGTGCCAGTTCGTTGTTCTAGGGTTTCATACCGTCATAGAGGGCAGCACCTCTCGGTCAGTATGAAGCTCGATATACGTGTGGTCCGATTAAGAATCTTCTTTAAGAACCTTCCTGTTTAAGTTTGAATCTCTCAGTCTACAGTTAGACAAAGTAGGGTCAATCACTCCCTGTCTTCTAACAGTCACAAACGTAGGTACCAGTGTTGTGACCGCAAGGGTGTTTCTCAGGAGAGAAACAACGGGGAGTTACGACCCCGCGGTCCCTAGTTAAAACCCAGGTAGCGTCTGTACCCACAATGGGCGGCTGCCTGGTCTGACCCCTGAGGAGCGGCAGTTTATACAAACTTGGCAGGAAGTATAAAATGCACCTAGCACAAGGTATAAAGCTCCCAGCAGTAGGGACAAACTGTAATGAAATAGAGCGCATGGTTATAGTATGGATAGTCAAAACAAAACTACTCCAGGTGGCAGCCACAATAGTGAAAATCCACCAGTGGTTACACCCACGGAAAGGGCACGGATTCTGGAGGCCCTAACTCCCATCTGATAGTTGGACTCATGGATTACATGAAAGGCAGGAACAACATTCACCATGCCATAAAGGAGCATGTACGCGCGATAAGGTCCACGTACAACAAGGTGAACGAAATGGCGATAAATGGAAAACTGTTGATACAAAGCCCAACGACTACCGAACAGGCAACCCAAACAACACCAAAATCGAGTCTCAGTGTCAATGACACGCAGAAAAGGAGAAGGGACACGGACGAGACCGCGAGACCCCAAGAATCAAAAAAGATTAAAGGAGTGTTAACGAGGGCAAACAAACCGGAGATGCAGACTGATAAAGCTACTACGCCAGAAAAAGCGGAACCTACAAAGAAACCTTGGGTGAAGGTAGATAGTAGAAGGAAGAAGATGCGACAGAAACCCACTTGACCGGACGCGATGATTATATCGACAAAGGGTGAAATGACGTACGCAGACATATTGCGAAGGATTAAGGGGGACCCAGGCCTAAAGGACCTAGGCGACAGCGTCTCTCGCATCAGAAGAACATTGGCGGGCGATCTCTTACTTGAGATAAAATCTACCGACAGAGATGCAGTAGAATTATTCCAAGGTCAGGTAGAAAAAACGCTGGCCTGCGAGGCGTCAATAAAAACACTTCGACACGAAACGCTAATCGAGTGCAGGGACATCGATGAAGTAACCACAAAAGCAGATATATGCGCAGCGTTGGCTACCCAGTTTGGAATAACATCCATTTCTGAAACAGCCGTAAATAACCTAAGGCAGGCGTATAGTGGTACGCAAACGGCAACCATTAGCCTACCAGTTGAGACAGCGCGTAAAGTCCTGGACGTAGGAAAAGTGCGAATCGGTTGGGTCGTCTGTCGCCTTAGGGAGCAAGTATCTTTAAAGAGGTGCTTCAGATGCCTGGAATTCGGACACCTAGCGAAGACATGTACCAATGCGCACGATAGATCGAAGGCGTGTAGAAGGTGCGGTACAGATGGTCACATTGCGAGAGACTGCAACAAGAAACCGGAATGCATGTTCGGCAAACTTAATAAAAATGCAGACGTGAATCATATAGCAGGGAGCAGTAGATGCCCAATTTTTAGGAAGGCACTTAACAATGCTCGCAGATGAAATTTATCCAGCTAAACCTAAATCACTGCAAAGCTGCTCAGGACTTGCTTTCGCAAACCATTTGCGAATGTCGTGTTGATGTTGCTATCGTATGTGACCAATACAGAGAAATGCCAAATAATGTATGGGCGTCAGATTCAACTGGCAAGGCGGCGGTTTGGGCGTGCGGAAAACGTGCTATTGAAGAAACTTCAGCGAATATGGAAGACGGCTACGTAAGAGCAAAAATTGGGGGCATACATGTATTCAGCTGTTACGCACCACCGAGTGCTACGCTGCCACAGTATGAGCGCATGCTAGACTGCTTGATAAGGGATTCAACTATACACAGCCCGGCAGTAATTGCTGGTGATTTCAACGCATTGGCAGTTGAGTGGGGAAGCGAAAGACAAACCCAAGAGGGCGCATACTGTTGGAAGCATTTTCCAACAGTGACAAGGTGCTGGCGAACATCGGTAATGTGCATACCTTCTGGGCGAAGGTACCACGGTTAGGTCAACCGTGGTTGACCTAACGTTTGTAAACAATGCATTGGCAAGGAATGTGGAATGGCGCGTCAGCGAACACTACACACACAGCGACCACCAAGCACTCCTATTCACCGCTGCAATCACACGCACACGAACCGTCGATCCGTTTCGAAAAAAGAACACAGAAGTTTCTTGGGCGTCCAAGAAACTAGATGTAAATGCATTTGTGGAAACCCTCAAACAATGCCAACAAATAGAGGGCTCAGCGGAAGAAAAATCCGAATACCTCTCTCTCAGAGTAGGGCAGGCATGCGATGCTTCAATGCCCCGTCGCAGATTAGCGAGTAACAGACCGTCAAACTACTGGTGGAACAAGGATATTGCAAATCTTCGAACTCTTTGCCTCAAAGCGAGAAGGCGCTGTCAACGAGGCAGAAGTAGACCAGGCTTCGTTCAAAGGCAACTGGAATACAAACTAGCCCGGACTTCGCTAAAGCAGGCAATACAACAAAGCAAACAGGCAAGCTTTAAACAAATATGCGAAGAAGCTGACTCAGACCCCTGAGGAACAGCATACAGAGTCGTAATGTCACGCATTAGGGGTAAGAGATCACCCCAACTTAGCTGCCCAACACTCTTGAGACAAGTTGTTTCAACACTGTTCCCACAACATAAGGAGAACTCACGTAGCCGAGTAGTAGCGCCACAACTAGGTGAAATACCAGCAGTCACAGTTGGAGAATTGGCCGTAATTTCAAATAGAATCGGCGACAATAAGGCCTCGGGCCCAGACGGCATTCCAAATGCAGCACTTAAGCTGGCGGTTGCAAATGTGCCCAGTATGTTCATAGAGACATACAACCAATGCCTCGCCGAAGGTGTATTTCCGGTTCGATGGAAGAAGCAGAAGCTAGTACTCATCCCAAAGCCAAACAAGCGTCTAGGAGATCCATCGTCATATCGACCTATATGCCTACTCGACACGGCAGGGAAGATCCTCGAAAGAGTAATTTACAACCGCTTACTAGAAGTCGGTGAGAACAAAGACGGCCTAGCAGTACGCCAATTTGGATTCCATAAGTCGCGATCTACCATCGATGCGATTGGGATGGTGACACAATTGGCGAGGACAGCAATTGAAGGAAGAGGAGCCGAACAGATGTACTGTGCACTAATAACACTCGATATTAAGAACGCATTCAACTCTGCAAACTGGGGACGAATAAAGGATGCACTACGAAGACTTGGCATACCTGTGTATCTCGCTAACACTATATCAAGCTACTTTTCAGACAGGTACTTATGTTATGATACGGACGACGGACCAGTATCGTACAAGGTTACTGCAGGAGTCCCACAGGGGTCAGTTCTCGGCCCGTTACTTTGGAATATAATGTACAACGACGTTCTTACGCTACCAATGCAAGAGGAAGTAACCAGAGTCGGCTTTGCTGACGATATAGCGGTTGTAGTGACTGCTCCACAACTTGACGAAGTTGAGATGTACGCAAACGAGGCGACAAATAAAATAAGACGATGGTTGGACAAAGTCGTTCTGAGACTGGCGGAGCACAAAACGGAAGTAATACTGATTACCAAAAGACGGAAGCAAGAGGCAATCAAAATCACGATGGGAGAACACGAAATCTCATCCAAGAAGTCTCTCAAATACCTCGGGGTGATGATCGACTCCAGGCTCAATTTTGACGCGCACCTGGAATATGTTTGCAATAAAGCATCAAATGTCAGTGCGGTGCTATCGCGAATGATGCCCAACGTAGGAGGACCAAAGCATAGTAAAAGACTTACTATTTCTAGAGTGGTAAGCTCTATACTGATGTATGCTGCACCAGTGTGGTCAAACGCACTTACGGGCAAAAGCAAATGGAGAAGAATGGCGGCAGTATATCGACTAAGCGCATTGAGGGTGTGTAGCTCCTATCACACGGCGTCAGACGAAGCAGCATGCGTGTTGGCAGGAATGATACCAATTGACCTACTTGCCGAAGAGGCGCGCCGGTTATACGAGTACAAAAGACAGAATGGATCAGACAGTGAAAGATGCATATTGGAGAGGGACGAGTCTATAAAGCGATGGCAAAGCAGGTGGGAACAATCACAGAAAGGACGATGGACCCTCAAACTTATTCCAGACATTAACATATGGCTGAAAAGAAAACATGGTGTCGTAAACTACTACCTGACAATTCCTAACCGGCCATGGGGGATATAGGAAGTACCTACACAAATTTGGCCTGGACGAATCACCGGCCTGCCCCACGTGTGAAGCAGAAGCGGAAGACCCACAGCACGTGCTTTTCCACTGCCCAAGATTTGAATCGCAGAGAGAGCGCCTGGAGAAGACGTTAGAAGCAAGGGTGTCGCCACAAAACATTGTGACTGAAATGCTGAAGTCAGAAGACAACTGGACCGAGGTCGACAGAACAGTAAGAGAAATACACGAGCAACTACTGCAGGCAGAACGCAGTAGAAAAGAAGATCGGGCAATTCAAGCAATATGAGGCAGCAATAGCTGATCCCGCCTCGCGAAGCAATACCTTACGGCAGTCCCGCGGGGTCGTGGATGATGAAGGAGGTGGTTTTAGTCGGTATGAATCCGACATAACTTTTGAAGATTTCCACCTCCCAACGTTGAAAAAAAAAAAAAAAAAAGGTACCAGTGTTGTGAATGTTCAGATTGGAGGTCATGATAAAGTCAAGGAGTCTGGTAACTCGTGCGTTGCATTTACTTCTGCCCCACACAGTGTGTTGAGCAAGCACTTCCGCTGTGTTACTGATAGGACGTGAAGGTTTTTAACTTCTTGCCATTGCACCTCTCAGGTCGCCTTTAGCTTTTTCAGCCTCTTTGCGATCTTTCGCTTTATTCTTTCTTCTCCTACTCACCTGGGCATCGGACAACATGACCTCTGTATTCAGAGATCCGGGTCCGGTCTCCAATGGAAGTTTAGCTTCCAGGTGGGCGTCGGTCTCTCTAGGATTAGATGCTGGTAAGACACCACTTTCCTTCGATCGACCCATGTTTCCAAATACGTGACAGAAAGGAGCCCTGAGAGGAAACAACAGTGTCGAGCTTCCATACAGTGGAGGATTAGTCGTAGGCATAGCCGAACCGACACTTTCCTCTACTGGTATGGAAACCAATGCGTTGTCGTTATCCTCCTCTAGATTCCTAGCTGTCTCATAACCCCTGTCTGAACCCCCAGCTACAGGAGCAGAAAGGTTCACAGTACCAGGGTTGGTTGCCTGGATTGATGGCTCCAAAATCCTTGCCTCAGACGCCGAATTAGGTGGATTGCCACTTTTGTGGGTACCACCTGGAGTGGTGTGAGGTTTCTTTAGAGTCTGACACCCCACGAAAAGACTTTGGTAGTATTTAGTTCATTACTCATCATAAGCCTATCTGACAAGGGTGACCCTACCAGAAACTTTAAAAAAGTTTCTGCCAGCTTAGCCTTATTGAGTTATTGTAACTTAAGCCCCCACACCACGTCAAGGTAACCACCACGTGGGGGGAAGTACGGTCACTATCACATGAAGTAGATATTGAGATCAAAGATATGGACGAGGTTACATCTAAAGAAGAGGTCTATAAAGCTCTTATAAAACAAGGCAAAATCGCAAAATCGTTGAGGAAATCCTATGGTGGCACGCAAACTGCATCTGTTGGATTGAGTGCAGACTTGGCAACTCACCTTGTAAAGGCTGCGAAGTTACATATTGGATGGGTCGTATGTCGAATACGCGAAAGAATACAACTAAGAAGATGCTTCAAATGTTTGGACTACGGGCTTTTAGCAACAAATTGTAAAAGCCCAAATGACTACTCCAATAATTGCATACGGTGTGGAGAAGACGGACACAAGATAAAGAGGTGTGTGAAAAACCCGAGATGTTTGCTTTGTAGTAAAACTGATGCTAGCATTGATCATGCTACGGGAGGATTTACATGTCCTAATTACTAGAAAAGCTTCAAAAACTTGTATTAAGAGATGACAGTTTTGCAGTTGAATCTTAATCATTGCCGACAGTCCAGGATCTGCTCAAACAGAGTGTGCGTGAGCTGAATATAGATGTTACCCTACTTAGTGAGCCTTAAAGCAACGTTTATACAAATAGCTGGGTGGTTAACAGTTGCGATACCTCTGCAGTTTAGTCCGTCAACAATAGAGTACTGCTAGATACAATGACAACACAACGAGATGGTTTTGATCGTGCTGCTGTGTCTGGAATATACATGTATAGTTGCTACAACTTATCGAGACATACAATACTCGAATTTCACAGCATCATCTATAGCCTAACGTCCGACGCGTTAAACAGAGGAACTTTATTGATCGCCGGGGATTTTAAAGCATGGGTGATGGAGTGGGCTGCCGTAGTACAAATGAATAATATCGGATATTGTTAGAGTCGTTCGCAATGCTGAACGTGATGATTTTGAACTCTGGAAATGTACAGACGTTCAATCGTAATGGAAGAAGTTTTATAATAGATGTTGAGTTTGCCGGCCCAATTATTTCGAACCAAAACAGTGGTCTATTAGGATCATTATACACACAGCGATCATAGTGCTATAATTATGGACATAGCAACTATCCATTGATACCAACGTTAACGAACGTCCGAGATGGAACCTTCGGGCTAACACTTTCGACAAGAAACTGTTCAAAGTTTATATGGAGGATATATAAGGATATATGGAGGATATATGTAAGAACGCGTGGTAGTCAAGATTATGATCTACACCATTAAGAGCTTAAAGCTCAGGAGAAATCGCTTAAACTGGCCATACGTCAAATCAACCGATCGTATTTCTTGAACATTTGCGATGACGTTGAAAATAAAATATTTGGAATGGCCTATAAACTGGTGACGAAGAAGGTGTACTTTTTGAATAACTTATCCCCGAGTGAACCAGTAATACTCGATAGAATAGTGAAGCATCTTTTCCCGCAACAAGGTACGACCTATTGGGAGAATTACAGCGGCAATGAAGTTTTTAGTTTCTCGCCCGTAACCACTACAGAGATACTACAAGCTGTAGCAATGTTCCAGAATGGAAAAGCACCGGGGCTTGATGGTATTGAAGGAGGTTGTTCCGTGTTGTTGCCCTCATCAAGTAGTGCAGTTAATAAACGCATGGCATGGATCTTTTCCACCAATATGGAAAAGACAGAGACTAGTGCTGTTGCCCAAAAACAATAAACCACTGGAGGACCCTTAATCGTATGGACCACTATGTATAATAGATAGCTCTGCGAATTAACATCTAATGCAAAAACGCCTAATGTAATTAGTCCTAAAGTAAGAAATCCTAACTAGAAATGAAATAACTCCTAACTAATTATGAATTATGTCCGAAACGTAATTCATAATTAGGTGTTAATTCATTATGAAATATTTCCTAACCAAAAACGTGAAATAAGTCCTAATCATGAAAAATAATTTAATAACTTTAATTATTACTTATTTTGAGTACAATTTTTAATACAAATATAATATAATATAAAGGTATTTTGATTAATTGTACACTACTGCCGTACATACTGTGCATTTTATAAATTCATGCGATTTTTTTGGACAAATTTTTCGACTGAGGCAATAAAACTTAACCACTTTTTTATTATTCCTGGTTGTGAAGCCAGGAATATTTTTATAATTTACAAACAGGAATAAGAAAAAAGGTTTTAAATATTATTGTCTCAGCCGAAAAATTTTTCCAAAAAAAATCGCGCGATATTGTTGGACAAATAATAATAAAAAAGGGATGATTTTATAAAATTTCAGAACGAAACATACAAAATATTCAATTTAGCAAATTTTAAAAAAGTTAATTAACTCCTAACTAAAATGAAATAACTCCAAACAAAATAATATGAATTAGCTCCTAATTAGGGCGTATTTCATTTCTGATATTTTCACGATTATTGCACAATGAAATTACTCCTAACAAATAAAATTAAATTACTTATAATTTTAATGAAATAACACCTAATATTTAGGTGTTATTTCATGTGCAATAATTCCAAAAAATTCATGTACAATGTTAGGCTTTATTTCAATTTTTTTGTTAGGAATATTGTGTGGTTGTAACGCTGAATGTCAAGAATGCTTTCAATACTGCGGACTGGGAGAAGATCGTGAATGCCTTGAACCGCTTGAATGTACCTCAATATTTAGTGGCAGCAACTAGGGATTATTTCCGAGATGGAGTCCTGGTGTATAATACAGACGATGATATGCAAGAGTATGGAATAACAAGCGGTGTACCACAGGGACCTCAGGACTTGGACCGCTGCTCTGGAATGTGATGTACGATGGTGTACTAAGGCATCAGCCGGCGAGGGCTAAATTAGTGGGGTTTGCGGATGACATTGCTCTAGTGGTGGTGACTAAATATACGCAGGAAGCTGTTAGTGTTACAGGAGGCCGTATTTATTACTAGTCGAAAAACAGTGGAGTATATTATCCTAAATGTTGGTGGATGCTCGATCAGCACGAAGGACTACCTAAAGTATTTGAGAGTGATGATAGATAATCGTCTGTCGTTTAAACCCCTCCTGTAGTACATAAAACCCAAAGTCGGAAGAACGTGTTCAGCGTTCTGTCGTATAATGCCCAACACAAAAGATCCCAAATACCTGCAAAGGAAGGTTCTCGCGGGGGTGAAGAGTGTCATCCTGTATGCAGAACCTATATGATCAAAGTCCACTATGTTTATGACATGCAGAGAGAAGATAAATTCCATTTGTGTTTGTTATTGCGAATTGGTACCCATCGACCTGCAGGAGAAAGAGGTGAAGCATATATTTACTTCAAGAGGTTCGACGAATATTACAAGTATTCGAGGTACGAAGAGGTTCCGAATGGCATATACAGTGGACTCTATCTGTCAAGAGACGATGGACGCATAGATTAATACCAAACATAGATGCATGAGAGCATAGAAAACAAGGTGATTTGAATTATCATCTCTCGCAGTTCTTGAAAGAACACGGCTGTTTCAAATCGTACCTGTTTCACACGCACACTTTATATGTATATTATATATTATATATTATATATATATATATATATATATATATATATATATATATATATATACATATATATATATATATATATATATATATATATATATATATATATATATATATATAATATATATATTTATACACATATATATATATATACAAGTATTTATATATATATATATATATATATATATATATATATATATAATATATATATTTATACACATATATATATATATATATATATATATATATATATATATATATATATATATATATATATATATATATATATATATATATATATATATATACAAGTATTTATATATATATATATATATATATAATATATATATTTATACATATATATATATACATATATATATATATATATATATATATATATATATATATATATATATATATATATATATATATATATAATATATATATTTATACATATATATATATATATATATATATATATATATATACAGGGTGGTCCCTAAAATATTTTCGGTGCACATATTTTAGGATCTGATTCCTTGGTACATACCATTAACAAAATTGTTCTAGAGTTAAGGTTTTTTTGGAACACCACAGGCTGTTTTCAAAAATTACTTTACAAAAAATGGTACAACCTTATACTTCATTATAATTTCTACAATCTATAGCCCACAGAAAAAATAGTTTTTAGTATAACCGTGTTACAAAACATGGGTTGTTGTCAACTACACGCCGACACGATCAAAAATGCATATTAATCCTAACATCCAATGGATTATACTTTGTCTCATGCCCCATCATTTACCGACAGTTTTCTTGCATGAGTAGAAAGCGCATAGTGCTTTTTTCACTCTTTCTTCTGTGTTGCGTTTCCATCGAAGCTTTTTTTTTTTTTTTTTTTTAATGTGGGATAAAAAATAGAGCCACAGCACTCAGACAGGGTTATATCCATTGTGCTGTGACCCAGTTCCCTGGTTTTTAATGATACTTCTTAGATTCATTATTGAATCTAAGAAGGCTATTGTGTGATAGAGAGTGAAGCTGATCCTCTCTCATCAAGTCTGTGCCAAAGATCTGCCTTCTTATTCTAGAAAATGCTGGACAGTCACAGAGATAGTGCTCTGTGGTGCCAGTTTCTTCGTAGCAGGCAGAACATAAGGCGCTTTCGGCCAGGCCGATTGCGTTCATGTGTTTTTCACATGCGTTGTGTCCCGTTAGAAGTCCCGTCAGTTTTCTGCACTCCTTTCTACTTAAGGAAAGTAGAAACGAGGCCGATCTTTTGGTTATCGTCGGTGTCATGAGCTTGGAGAATCTGCATTTCGTCTCATTCAGCCATCTGCTCTTGTGTGCGGAGGCGACCCAAGAGCTGATGACGAATTTCCCCGTAGATGCAGGTAGTCCAAGCACAGGTTCTGGTCCAAATGGATTATCCTCAGATCCAGCACGTGCTAGTTCGTCAGATGTTTCATTGCCCGAAACTCCTTTATGGCCCGGCACCCAAATCAGTTTCAGTGTATTGTATTTACCAACACAATTGAGACGTGATCTGCATTGACGTACAATTTTGGATGTGATGACCTGGTTGTTCAAAGCCATAAGAGCAGCCTGACTATCGCTGCAAACTGATATAGCTCTGTTCTGCCATCTATTATCCGCAATGTAGTCCATAGCCATAAGTATAGCATAGACTTCGGCTTGAAATACCGAGGCATTGTCGCCTAAGGCGAAGTGAAGTCTGCGGTCATCCGGTTCCACAAACACTCCAGCACCAGATCCCTGATCGGTTCTGGAGCCGTCTGTGAAAATGCGGTGTGACCCTCTACCTGGCTCACAGTCAGGCGTTAGCCAGTCTTAAATGTCAGGTTGGCAGACCTCAAAATTTCGTCTTGGTAATATTTCTGTTATCATTGCATCAGAGGGCATCTCCAGTAGACAGGTGTCTAATGGAGTGTCAAGTGCAATATCAGAGATATTCCAGGGAACATTAAACCAGAAACCACCTCGTTTTAGTCTCCAGCAGCCTTTCATGGCTTCGCCTCTGATGAAGATGTCAAGTGGTGGTAGGTTTAAGATTGCATTCAGTGCTGGACCAGGTGTAGTGGGAAAGGCACCCGTAACACCCAGACACACAGTTCTCTGAATCTTGGCAAGACTAGTTGTCACGCATTTTCGCGACAGCTTGTTCCACCAGACTACCGATGCATATGATATCATCGGTCTTATCATTGCCGTGTAAATCCATAAGATAGTCCCCATGTCTTCCCAAAAATTCCTCTGCATTGCCAGAAGGCATTCAATGCTCGCGAAATTTTATTTTCAACATGTTTTGTCCAAAGTAGTTTACTATCTAGAGTTAAGCCCAGATATTTTACTTCGTTAGACAGAGGAATAGTGACACCCTTAAGTACTGGTAGAGATAATCCTGTCATTATTCTTTTCCTAGTGAAGAGAACAATCCCTGTTTTCTGAGGGTTGACGGAAAGTCCGTTTGCAGTACACCAGCTGTCAATTCGGTTCAACGAGTTTTGTGTTTTAACACAGACCTCATTGAGGGAAAAGCCTGTGGCAAGAATGGCAACATCATCTGCATAGGCCTGGGAATAGACACCTGGTCCATCGAGATCGTTGACTAGAGAGTCAACCAGCATACACCAGAGCAGGGGGGAGAGAACGCCTCCTTGAGGACAACCTCTATTCACCCCTGCCATAATATACTGACCGCACTCCGCCTCCGAAGTGATGGTCCTAAACATTAGCATTGACCTTAGCCATTTGACCAATGTTTCATCTATTCCATGCCTTCTAGCTGCGTCACACATTCCATCAAAAGTCGCATTATCAAAAGCACCCTCGATGTCAACAAATATGCCCATCACGTACATCTTCCTCTGAAAAGCATGCTCGATCCGGCCAACCAGATGTTGCAATGCTGTTTCACAGGATTTTCCACGTTGGTAGGCATGTTGTCTTGATGATAGTGGGTACCTTGACAGCGATGTTTTTCTGATGTGCAGCTCAACTAGTCTTTCTAGACACTTTAGTATGAAGGACATCATACTAATGGGTCTGAAGCTCTTGGCTATGGAATAGTCTACTCTTCCAACTTTAGGAATGAAGGCTACTTTAACTAAACGCCAGGATGTCGGAATGTATGCCCATGCGAGACTTGCTCTAAAGATCTTCTTTAGGCATGGTAGCAATTGGGTTATACCTTCCTGTAGCATGACTGGGTAGATGCCATCCGGTCCAGGTGACTTGAAGCCATCAAAAGAGGCCACTGCGTATTGGATAGCTTCATCGTATACAACCAATCTGGCAACCTGCCAGTCATGTTTTGTCACATTAGAGTTGTTATTGCAGTCCCCAGTGCTGGGATTACAAAGTGGCCCTATGTGGATTTGATTTCCCGGAAAGTAAGTCTCAACTAGGACACTGAGTGCCTCTGTCTTAGACTCAGTATACGAGCCATCAGGTCTCCGCAGTGAGTCCAGTCGAGCAGTTCGGTCTCTTTTAAGAAACTTGACCAATCTGCTAGTCTCACTGCAGGATTCGATGCTACTGCAGAAGTCTTTATAGGAAACACTTTTCGATTTACGAATTCGTTTCTTATACTCTTTCTGCTTAGCTCGATAAAGAAACCAGTCAGAGTCTAAGTTGCTCCTTAGGGCCCTATTTAGAAGCTTTCTGGAATCCTTGCGCAAGGTTTCAAGACAAGCGTTCCACCAAGGAACGGGAGGTCTAGATAATGTTTTTCGTACCGGACATGTTCGTACAAAACTAGAATTTATGACATCGTTCATAACTTGAACGGACGTCTCAATACTTTCTTTGGTACGAATTCTGACAGGAATATTGAGGGAATTCTCAAGTTCATGTCTGAAGCGTGCCCAGTTCGTTTTTCTGGGGTTTCTTACCGTCATAGAGGGCAGCACCTCTCGGTCAGTATGAAACTCGATATACCTGTGGTCCGATAAAGAATCTTCTTTAAGAACCTTCCAGTTAAAGATTGACTCTCTCAGTCTACAGTTAGACAAAGTAAGGTCAATCACTTCCTGTCTTCTAGCAGTCACAAAAGAGGGTTTATTACCAGTGTTGTGAATGTTCAGATTGGAGGTCATGATGAAGTCAAGGAGTCTGGTACCTCGCGCGTTGCATTTACTGCTGCCCCACACAGTTTGTTGAGCATTAGCGTCACAGCAAAGAATAAGGCCGGTCTCCTTAAGATCACAGTACTCTATGAGCTCAACAATTGCCTTTGGCGGAGGAGGCAGTAGTGAGTCATAGGGGAAGTAGCCTGAGGCGGCAATCAGATGTTTCCATCCACTATCGCTTTCATAGCTCACTTTTGCTGCCACCAGGTCTTGCCCACAGAATTGGGTTAACTAAGTGACAGCAAAGTGTTTCGATACTATAAGACAGCTTCTAGGCCTTGCGGCTTGCTCATCGTATAGTATGGTTTCACCACGTAGTTCACTAAGACCACACATGCGTTTGTTATACAACCATGGTTCTTGAATAGCTGTGATGTGAGGTAATGTATGCAACATGGAGAGCCGCTTACCTAGTAAAGCGGTAGCAGCTTTAGAATGTTGCAGATTTATCTGAGTAAATATCATGACAGGATAATTAACTCGTTTCTCATCATATGCCTATTCATTTGGAATTGATTCGGAATTTGATCCGTCCAAAGAATAAGTTTAGATGGTTGTCGTACATAGATAGCATGACATCGAAGCTTACTGTCTAGTATAGTTCCGAGATATTTCGCTTCACTAGATAGAGCGAGTGTGCAGCCATCAAGCCATCAAGCTCAAAGTTTCCAATTTTCCTTTTATTTGTGAATAGTACGAGTTTACTTCTAGGCGGTTTTGTTCTGCCCGCATTGACAGTTCTTTCAGTGCAGTTTCCATAATGCTGCTAATAGTAGGAAGGTATTTTCCGCTTACCATAATTACTACATCGTCTGCATATGCTACTGCTTTTATTCCTTTATTTCTTAGTATGGTTAGGATTTCGTCAACTACTAGAAGCCACAGAATGGGGGATATAACCCCTCCTTGCGGTGTACCCCTAGTCATTGTTTTCCGTGCTTTACTAATACCCAACTGTGAATTAATTATTCTGTTGTTTAGGATTTTATAGATCCATTGTGTTGTCTTGGTTTCTACCTGAACTTTCTCTAAAGCGGTTTTTATGGATTCCGTATTTACGTTGTTAAACGCTCCTTCGATATCCAAAAATGCTGTTAGTGTGAAGTCCTTGTAGTGTAGGTTCTTTTCAATAGTCGTAACTACCTCGTGCAGTGCTGTTTCAACGGATTTCCACTTTAGGTAGGCGTGTTGATAGCTGCATAGGTTGTTATCATTTAGTTTTAGTCTAAGGTTTTGGTCAAGAATTCTCTCCAGCGTTTTTAACATAAACGATGAGACGCTTATTGGCCTATAGTTCTTTGCAGTAGAGTGTGTTGTCTTTCCCGCTTTGGGAATGAATACCACTATGACTTCTTTTCATTTCAGCGGTATGTATCCCAGCCTAAGACAACTTTTGAAGATTGTTTTTAGCCATGTACCTATTGCTGTAAGAGCATGTATCAACATAGCTGGTATTATATCGTCCGGCGGATTTGTAGGGCTTGAACGATTTAATAGCCCATGTTATCATTCTATCTGTTAACATACAGTCTACATCGGAGCCGATTTCATTGTGATTCGGTGCCAAGAGTCTATTGTCTGTTGTAAATCGGCTCTGAGTTATATGTAGGGGTCGTGTCGTCAGGGTCTCTACATCCTGGGAAGTGAACTTCCATTAGGAGTGCGATAGATTCTTGACTTGATTCGGTCCAGGTATTGTCTGGCTGTCTGATGTAGCTGGGTATTACAGGGTCCTTGGATAGAACTCTACGTAGTCTATCTGCATCATTGGTCTTTTCAATTTCTTCACAGAATGTTTTCCATGAGTTGAATTTAGCGTCCCTTATAGATTTCGTATAGGTATTTAGTTCTGATCTATACTTGGCCCAGTCAATATCAAGCCTACTTTTCCTGGCCTTGTTATGTAGTTTTCTAACCTCTGTTCTCTGCTTTTTTAGTTCACTCGTCCACCAAGAATTTTTGGTAGTTTTGTGACGGCGAGAGATTGGGCAAAACTTTAAGACGGCTTTATTCATTTTCTTCATTTTCTACCGCGGAGTCTATGGATATACAGTCAGGAAAATATGTTTCGCATGTGTGCAGCACGTTTTCTGATATCCACTCTGAATATTTTGGCCACTTTGTTTTCGCAGGGTTCCTAAAAGGTTTTATCTTACTAGGTTTAAAGTTAATGTTGAAAAGTATTCTAAAATGGTCCGAAAAGGAGTTTTTAGAAGACACTTTCCAGTCTTCGACCTCAATTAGTTCAGTGTTATTGATTAAATTCAGGTCAAGGATTTCTTCTCTTACTCTATTTTGAATAGTGGGGTGATCTCCCCTGTTGCACAAGATAAAGTCCGAGGATATAAAAAATTCAAAGATTGACTCACCTCGTTCGTTGATATCCTTACTACCCACTGGCTGTGATGTGCGTTGGCGTCACAGCCGATCACCAGTGGCAGGTTCCGTGTGTTCGAATAGTCTGAAAGTTCTCGGACTGCTCTTCTTCGTCGTATGGCATATAGGCTGAACTGAGAATTATCGTCTTCTCGTTGTTTTCAACCTGTATTACCACCGTGTCATCATTACTGTACTTGTGAAGGAAGAAAGCATTTAGTGTTTTTCTAGCTAGAATAGCATCTTATCTTACCTCCAATTGTAGAGTGAAACAGATTGTATTGTTTCGATCTTAGCCCTTGTACCTGGATATGTGCTATCCAGGGTTCATGGACTAAGACCACGTCTACATCGTCTTCAGTAAAAAGGAGCATTAGGTTGCGGCTTTGCAGTGGTGCAAATTAATTTTCACTACCTGCAACTGGTACGACTTTTGTGTTTTCTCCTTGCGTTCTTCCTCCGACCTTTGCCTCTTGGCTGACAGCCCCGAGGTTCCGACCCTTTCACCTACTGAGATTTTGCTGTCCAAAACCTCGTGGGATTTGAGTCCCGATATGGATTTGGAAGCATCCTCTTTTTCCTCGAAGCCTTTCCTTTGTTCGCCTTTTTAGGGGCAAGTAGAGGTGGTTTTTGAGGGGCGCAGGTGCTTGAAGCAGCGAGTGCTGGAGCTTTGCTGAGCTCCCTCCGTTCGTAGCTTTTCACCACCTGCGTGTCCTTCTTTTTGAGTGCCAAGTCTCGATCAGTGAGGCCTTCCTGATCCCTATCACTCAGTTTTTTGAGGTACCTCAATGACCCCTTGTACCTCCGGCGTTTGTTGTCCGTCGCCGGTGTAGGTACAGCGATGACCGTCGTGTCGTTATCATAAGAGTCCGCTAGCAACTCTTCTTCCGTGTCCGGGCCTGCGGTGACCTGTGAGGGAGGGTTTGACTTCTCTTCCTCATTGTCAATGTGCAGGGTGCCGAAGAACGAAAGGGCTTTCACCATCGTCTCTGCGATAACATCGTCGGTCATTATGGGTGTATCGCCTCCATGGTTGTCAGGTGGGCGATACCAGTTTGCCTGACTAGACCAGGTCTTTCGGTCTTTTCGTTTGTTTGTTGTTGTCGTTCATTTTAGGTCCCACGAGTTGCGGAGAAGTACAGTACCACCCGCACAGAGATCCGCTATATACGGGTGGGGCTAGCTAAGTTCAAAGGTCGCCAGGTATCCGATACCTCCGCTGGCGACAGTGCAAGTTTTTAAACTGGGCCCACTGCCAGGTTAGATTCTCAGCACGAGTACCTTAATCCAGCCCAGGGGATAGTGGAGGTGGAAGGGAAAGTTAGGATTAGGAAAGGAGGGATGAGAGGACCTCAGACCTATAGTCAGAGAGCATAAGATGGGAGTTGAACCATTAATGGGCGTCAACTGACATTCATTCTTCCTGACCTTGGCTAACTCCATCCTTTATCATAGTAAAATGAGTAGTTTCAAAATGTCCCTTTTTTTATTAAATCAAAATGTTTTTAATGAAAATGCATAAAAAGATCAAGATTATCAGTTTTCGACATGGATCCCTAATAAATGATATTTGCCTTAAAGTGGTTAACAAATGAATATTAAAGTATTTCAAGAAACTTAAACGGGATTATTTAAGTGTCCAGTCCGCAAAATTATTCAAAAAATGAGGCACCTAACTGAAGAGTTTCTAATCTTGTGTTTTGTATTAAATAAAATAAAACCATTTTTAGCCAGTTTTTAAAAAATGTTAGGCATATTTGGCCATTGGGTGATGGCAACACTGGTCACCATATCAGTAACATCCACTCGTATGCACGCTATATAATTCGAAACGTCCTTTTCGACGAAAGTTTGTTTATATAGCACTAATATTGAATGATAGTAATGATGATAGATGTCTGTTCGTCAAATATGTTATTGGTTGTTACAGACGGTTAGAGAATTCTCGAGGTAGCGGACAAACAAGGTGTGAAGCAAAAAAATATAAATGATTTAAAACATAAAATAAATATCAATCGAAAGAGACGAAAAATGCTTAATTATGTATAAAAATGGAATAGAAAAATAAATAATTAAAATAAAATAATATATATAAATTTATAAAATAATATAAATTTCTTTTTACTAAAAATTGAATAACCTTAAAGAATGAGTTTTCAACTTTATAGTTGATATTTTTATACTAAATGAGTAGAAAAATTAATCTATATAGTTAAATTTCCCAACCATACGGTTTTATTTATGGACACAATGTTTGCATACAATGTTTCAACCGAATAGTTGTAACTCAACAGCTTATTTTGCTTAACATAATACTAAAATTTTTAAAGTTTTTAGTTGAATATTTTTATGTAAATCCTTATATACTTAAAATCAACTTTATAAGTTGAAAAATTCAACTCGTTTTGGTTAGGATAAGTATGCATTTTTGATCGTGTAGGCGTGTAGTTGACAACAACCCATGTTTTGTAACACGGTTATACTAAAAACTATTTTTGCTGTGGACTATAAATTGTAGAAATTATAATGAAGTATAAGGTTGTACCATTTTTTGTAAAGTAATTTTTGAAAACACCATGTGGTGTTCCAAATAAACCCTAACTCTAGAACAATTTTGTTAATGGTATGTACCAAGGAATCAGATCCTAAAATATGTGCACCGAAAATATTTTAGGGACCACCTAAAATATATATATATATATGTATATAATATATATATATATATATATATATATATATATATATATATATCTCAGAGTTCGGAAATTCACATAATAAAATACTCATAATGACTCACTCATGCATAATACGCTTAAGTGAAAAAGCACACATTTAATTTTACTACACACGACATGAGTGAGTAAGAGAAAAAATACGACTTACTCTCTACTCATAAATGTTTAATTAACGGAGAGTAAAAACTTTACATTTCAACTTTACATTTTCGTTACAATTTATCTGGCAAAGAAAATTTTATTTTATGTACGACTATGACATAGAGCAACTCCTAAACTGTTATTCATTTTTTAGGATTTTAATAAAGATTATGAACACTGCAGTCGTAAACCTATGGGAAAATATTATGAGTCGGTTCTAGTTATGTTCTTTTATATGAAAACAACCGGCAACTTTACGCTTTAGACATAGAACTGATTCCCAACGTCATGCAGACCTTTAGACCTATTATTGAATTGGTCTTCAATTGAAGAATTTCATTCTGTTTAAAGTTCTCCTCTTACTCTAGCAAGGCCAAATTGAGACGATGCATTACTGCATTTTTATTTGAAAGCTTGACAAAATCACAATAAATATTCAATTTATTATATATTCTACCATAACTACAAAACTAATGAAATTCATTGAAAAACTGATATTAATGATATTTAGAAAACGTAAGTCGTCGGAAGCAAGACACAATCAGAAAAAAAATCGTTGAAATACCATTCAAATATGTGCAAATTACATAATTTTTTTTCCAATTTGGTACTTTTTTTTATTTATTCAGTACTAATTATAAAAACATAAATATCTACACTGCTACTCATGAGCCTTGTCTTCAACTCATTTATTTTTCTTCTGACGAGGGAGTAGCATTACGTATTTTATCTTTTTCTCATACTCATAAAAGTACACCATAGTATAAATATGGTGCTCATTTTTTGTATGTATGCAACGAGTAAGAGATGTTGTCAGGCGAGTTGCGTTGAAACTTAAAATGTTTTATTTTATAAATAATGCCCGATTTACATTAAAGGTATTCACGAAACGGAGCAGTTGCCGATGTACATTAGCAGTATTGTAAAATTGTATCATATTTCGTAAAGACACTTATTTCATATTTGTGTAGTGTTGTAGTTTTCAGTTTGATGTACCAAAAACAGATGTTTTTGTTTCATTAAACTTTTACATTTATTGCCATATACAATGTATATGTATGCATTTTGATACTTATTTGTAATTCAATATCTCATATCAATTTATTATAATTTAAACAAAGTAAACACATTAGATTAGTGATGTCATTTTAAGAAATAAACTCATACCTTATATAGGAACTCGTTAATATTTATTGTTAAAACAGTGGACATTATGCCATCATTTCCTTTTTATTCACATGCATATATGTACATATTCATTAAAAATACACATTTTCATTTAAATATATATAATGAATTTTGGTGAATTTCAATTCAATAACCAAACACTGTCTGTAATATCAAGTACCCAAAAGTCATAAATTCAGCATCATTTAGCCACCAATGTATTTTGTTGTTGTACAACTGCTACTCTACATCGGAACAGATCCGTTTCGTGAATAACCTTATTGTTTCTTCTGTGAAATACACCGTATCAACTAAGGTTGCATTTCTTTATAAAATTGCTATAATATATAAATGAAACAGAAATATGTTAAAAAAGACAAATATAAACATACTATAATGTGTTTGACGGAAAACAAAATAACAAAATCAGCTGCCAATCTGTTCGGATTTTCAAAACTTAAATGTGTATCTTGGTAGGATAGTGACTGTACTTAGGCCCACCATGGCAAGAATATATCGGTGCAGGCAGTCAAGACAACATTCAATAAATTAAATCACTGTAGATAACATAAGTTAAATATGCAGCATAGACATTAAAACTTATCTCGTGGATTGGATGAATTCAATAGGTAAATAGAATCTGAAAACACCAAGAAAGCATGGTCAGAGTTCTGCTTTTATTAATGAAATACCACAATAGAAGAAGCTAAATTTCGTGCAGATCTGCCATTTTCAGTTTCCCAAACACGGTACAAACAACCATTTTGTAGCTTCAGGCTTTGCCACTGCGCCCAATAAGCCCTGCTTATTGGATTGTTAGATTCTAACTCTTTCCATAATGGCTTTCTTTGTTGTTCCTTGAACGTCCTAATTTTTGCGATGTCGTGGTCCTTCTTTTGATCATTTCGTATTTGTTCTAGAGTCCATTGATCATCTGCCATGACATTTAACGAACGAATGTGAATTATGTTCGTCTTTTCTTCTTCCGTCGAGCATTCTCTGGATTCCATTTTACACACTCGTGCCGACACAGTGCCCGAATTTCCATGATGTTCCCTGGCGTTATTTTGGCCATCCTCAGGTCTCTTTTCTGGTCGGTATCCTTTAGGTGGTTGCAGATTTACACATTTACGTCTATCACGACAGTCGCGTGCCATATGCCCATATTTTCCACAGTTGTAGCATTTACCTTTCAATTGGGTGTTTCTGTTGGCAGCATAATGTCCGGATTTAACGCTGGCTTTGGGCGCTCTACTTACTCCTTGACATAAATTTTCTCTCTCCTCATCTTGTACACGTGTCTCCGTCGCTGGTCTGCACAATGTAGACGCTATCTCCTGCGTAAGCGCTGTGGTGACCGTTTCCATAAATGTCACCTTTGGGTTAGTCATTATTGCCCGTTTTGTCTCAGGATCCCGTATACCGTCAACGAAGGCTTCGATCTTGCATTTTTCTATGAAATCACTCGTTGAATCTGCATACGACAAATGCGCAAGCCTCTCGACGTCCGCTGCATACGCCTGCAATGTTTCACCATTTCTTTGCATTCGGCACTTTAGTTCCATTCTGTAGATTTGCTTCATGTGATCACTGCCGTATTTTCGTACAGTGCAGACATAACCGCTGTGTAACTGTTTCTATCGCTTTCTGGAACTGTCTGCAATACTTGTTTATTAAAGTGAATTAATAAAGTTAATTGTTATAATTTAAACCAAACATAAGAGTGTTTTTATTTTGTACACAATCCAGCGATACGAACTCGTAGAACAGTTTTCCGTAGACTGAATTTTCGTAACATTGGTGTCAGAAGTGGGATTGTGATACAAAATGGTTAAATTTGAACAACTTAAAGTCGACCAGCTAAAGAAGGAGCTGTCGATTCGTAATCTTCCAACTGCTGGTACGGAAGTAGAGCTACAAAAGCGTCTAATGGAAGAATTAGAGAACCAAGGCATTGACCTCGCAGAGCACGAGTTTGAAGTAGAAGCTGCAACAGCGTCATCGAAAAGTGTGGACACGGAGCAAAAAGTACAGTCCCAAAGTTTTGATATAAGCCAGTTGCTCGGAGCAATACAACAACAGCTTCAAGAAAATTCCAATCAGCTCAAATTAGACATGAAGCAAGAACTTCTAGAAAATTCAAAACAATTTCAAGAAAATTCCAATCAGCTCAAATTAGGCATGGAACAGAAACTTCAAGAAAATTCGAAACAGCAACTAGAAAGTTCTAATCAACTGCAAACTGAAATTAAGCAGCAGATGCAGGAGAAGTCTAAGCAGCTTTTGGAATTTTCTAATACACTCCATAGCAAAGTGACGGAGCTAGAAACGCATGTAAATGACATGGAAGTGAACATTGATGAAAAAATTCAAAGATTAGAAAACGGTATAGACAAAGAAATCCTGGAAATAAAAAAAGATTTGCACGTGTTGCAGATAAATGGACCTACACAGCATGTTTTTAGTGTTACGAGGCTAAAATCGCCGATTTACGATGGAACCACGGCGTTCAACATTTTCAAGCTGCAATTTGAGACCACGGCTGTAAGTAATCGATGGAATAATGAGGACAGCGTAGCCGCACTTATCGTGGCGCTTAAAGGAGGCGCAGCCGAAGTATTGCAGACTGTTCCAGAAAGTGATCGAAACAGTTATTTAGCGGTTATGGCTGCACTGCAGCGAAAATATGGCAGTGATCACATGAAACAGATATACCGAATGGAGCTGAAGGGCAGAATGCAACGAAATGTCGAAATTTTGCAGGCGTATGCAGCGGACGTCGAGAGGCTTGCGCATTTGTCGTATGCAGATTCAACGAGTGATTTCATAGAAAAGTGCAAGATCGAAGCTTTTGTTGATGGCATACGCGATCAGGAGAAAAAACGTGCATCAGTGATTACGCCCAAGGTAACATTTATGGAAACGGTTACCATAGCTCTAACACAGGAGACAGCAAATGCGTTGTGCCGATCGGCTCCAAAGCAGAGCTCTCGATTTCATACGATGGGGTTTTTGACCCCCTTTGGGGGGACCTGGACCACTCCAAAGGGTACCATTAGCTTTCTAATGATGTCCGCTATCGATTTCCGAGATAAAAATGTTTGGGTCATAAATGGGTTTTTGACCCCCTTTTGGGTAATCGAGAGCTCTGCTCCAAAGGCGCGTAGAATTGATGTGGAGAACGATAATTTATTTCAAGTAGTGTGCCAAGCAGTTAAAGCAGGCGTTAAAACCGAACACACATCAGCCAACAAAGATACGCAATTCAAAGGTAAATGTTACAACTGTGATACATATGGGCATATGGCACGTGACTGTCGTAAAAAACGCAAACGCTCAATAAATCAATCTGCAGATGAACCCAGACATGAAGAAAGACAGGATCATGTCCAAAATAACGTACATTTTAATCAAGCTTTAAACTAAAACGAGTCAGTTCTGCGGGGCACGATCTGACTCCCATAACCGATTGCCCCAGAATCTCCATTTCACAAATTGCTCGAGAGTCGAATAGTTTAACTGTCAAGGGGCTAATTGATTGTGTAGCATATATGGTAACGTTGGATACAGGAGCTTCACACTCAATAATAAGAAGTAACCTTGTTAGGGACGAAATAGAGCCGCTTATCGGAATAAGATTGCAAACAGCTACAGGTGAAGAGGCCCCTATCAGAGGAAAGATTACCAAGAAAATAACGATTGGTACTACGACAGTTAAGCATGATTTTATTGTATCAGAAATAGTAGACGAAATAATACTTGGCATGGACTTCATGATAAAGAACGGTTTCACACTTGATTTAAAAAAAAAATTTAGAATTATGCCAACACGGAGATCCAACTAAATATTGATTGTGACCAGAGCCCGAAAATGAAACAAGTTATTGCTTATAAAAATGGAAAAATACCACCTAATTCAGAAGCAATTGTTTGGGCGAAATTAAATGGAGATTTTGGGATAAGCAAGTTGTGGGTTATTGAAGCAAACGAAGAGCTGTATAAAAGTAACATAGTGGTAGGAAGAACACTTGTTGAGGCGGAGAAAGGCAGAATTGTACCTATAAGAGTTCTCAATTTGGACAACTCTTCAAAATTAATCAAAAAGGGAACAGTGGTAGGCCAGTGTCAAGAGGCATCAGCGATTATAAATTGCGAGTCAAATACATCAAAGGACTATGTCACATCGCAAATAAACAAACAATCTACTCACAAGTTTATAAATGAGTGGACGAAGGATTTGGCTGCCAAAGAAAAGAGTCAAGTGCAAAAGCTAATTGACAAATATCGGTGTATATTTGCTGAAAAGGGCCAAAAGGACGGCAGAACTGCCATTGTAAAACATCGAATAGACACAAGTGATTCTAACCCAATTCGTCAAGCACCAAGAAGGGTACCATTTGTAAAAAGAGACGAAGTATCACATTTGGTTGAAGAAATGCACACAAATGGCGTGGTGGAACCATCTGAGAGTCCATGGAGTTCACCAGTAGTATTGGTGAAAAAGAAGGACGGTAGTACTCGGTTCTGCGTTGATTACCGAAAACTTAATGATGTCACCAAGAAAGATAGTTATCCACTGCCCAGATTCGACGACACCTTGGATACACTATCTAATGCTAAGTGGTTTTCAACGTTGGACTTGCAAAGCGGTTACTGGCAAGTAGAAATCGATAAAAAAGATCGAGAGAAGACCGCATTCAGTACTGGAGATGGACTATGGCATTTGGTAATGCCATTTGGACTATGCAATGCCCCAGCAACATTCGAGCGGAGCACGTATTAAAAGGTTTACACTGGAAAACATGCCTAGTATACCTTGATGACATCATTGTTATGGGCAAGGATTTCAACGAACATCTAAGAAATCTAGAGGAAGTATTCCTTCGATTGAAAAATGCGGGCCTACAACTTAGCCCAAAGAAATGCTCACTTTTCAAGAAAGAAGTCAAGTATCTGGGTCATCGAGTTACAACGGAAGGAGTGCATACCGATGAAGATAAAATAGTTGCAGTAAAGGAGTGGCCCAGACCGAAAAATCTACATGACCTACAAAGTTTCTTGGGGCTATGTACATACTACAGGCGATTTGTTCCAGATTTTGCCAATGTTGCTAGCAGTCTTCATGAGTTGACAAGAAAGAACCGCGCATTTCAATGGAGCGATGATCAAGAAAGGGCATTTTTGAAATTAAAAGATCTACTGTGCTCGGCACCAGTTCTTGCGTATCCAATTCCAGGTGAGAAATTTATACTTGATACGGATGCAAGTGGATACGGAATAGGCGGGGTTCTCTCTCAAGTGATCAATGCAAGAAAAAGTGATCGCATACTACAGTAAAACATTGTCCAAGCCCGAGCAAAATTACTGTGTCACCAGGAGGGAACTTCTTGCTGTAATTGAAAGTGTGAAAAATTTCCATAAGTATCTGTACGGACAACATTTTCACTTGAGAACCGATCACGCAGCACTACGATGGTTACTTCAGTTCAAAGATCCGGAAGGCCAAATTGCGCGTTGGATAGAACGATTACAAGGCTACGATTTCTCAATCGAACATCGTTAAGGAGGAAATCATGGAAATACAGATGCTCTGTCACGACGCCCATGTAAACTAGAATGCAGACATTGTTCAAGAGCGGAAGGAAAAGAAAACATAATTGACATTCGTTTGCTAAATGTTTTGCCCGATGAAAAATGGACTCCGGAACCAATTCAAATTTATCAAAAGAGTGATCCCGATCTCACAAAAATCATGATGTTCAAGGAACAGCAAAAGAACCTTGGGAAGATATAGCTGCCGACAGTCCAATAACTAAAGCTTACTGGGCACAGTGGCAGAGCTTAAAGCTACAAGACAATGAACAGCTAATACATTTTTTTTTTTTTGTATTATTTAAAAAGAGAAACGTTAAAAAGATGTGGTTCGATTTTAAAAGCATTATGGAATTTATCATGTTCGAATCAAGCCGACTTCTTAGTGGGTTTTTTTTTTAATTTTACTCCTGAGAAAAGTCTTTCCCCACTTAATTGAGTGGCTTGGACAGCAAAAAGCACTTTAGAAAGCCCGAACATGAGTGCTTTAATTTGGTGACTGTCGTGCCCACCATTGCAGAATATCTCGTTTTGTATCCACTCGACTTTCCTCGTTTGCTGTGCATGAATGGTGGCCACTTATTTTTGATCGGCCATTAAATCATTAAGATTGTCGTGTTGCAAGACGCGGATATATGACTCTAAATCATCCAACCCAATGGACATTTTCTAATTCACGGTGAATTCATCTACTGAATTTTCACTAATTGTCTCTTTTCTTTTATATCTATCATAAACTCAACTTCACCATTTAACTATTAATCAAAAAAAGTAATCTGACTACTTTTTGTTTTATTTATTTTTGGATTATTTTGATTATTTGAAAATAATTTTAAAACCTGTTTGTAACACCCAAAAGGACGCATAGCCGGTATGCACCAGTTCAAATGGTAACCACATGGTAACAGAAAATTAGGCGTAATTTTCACATGCAGTTAGGCGGTTTTGCAGTATCATCGACGATATGTATTTTTATAATTCTTACTAACTTTATCACAGCAACTATTACAATTTCTTTATTTTAAAATTTTCCATCTGACCAAACCTTTCTTATTGGTTTTTGATTATTTTTAAATAATCAAAAAATAGTCTAAAAAATAGAAATAATAAAAAAATATTCGGATTACTTGTTTTGATTATTTTCAAATAATTAAAAAATAATCTAAAACATATAAAAAATCAAAAAAAGTAATCTCACAACTTTTTTTATTTCTGAAAATTATCAAAAAAAATTTTAAAAATAATAAAAACCAGTCATATGAGAAATTTTAAAGTAGGTGTTATTATGATAGTTAGGATTATCAAAAATATAGTCGGTCTAAACCGACTATAAATACCCTACACATATGGGCATTTCCTGGGGTTCCGGAAGGGACATTCGTACGCTTAAAAATTTAATATCTCGAATGAAAATTAATGAATTTACTTGATGCATGTGCATGTAGTATTTAAATAGTACTAAACATCTGCAAAAAATTTGAGAATTCTACAGGGTAGATCAAAAGATATAAATTAAATAGTGAGAGTTCCGGACGGGACAAAAACGGAAGTGCATGTCGAGGTTTATATGGAAATGCCAAAAAGTCAGCGAATTTTGCATAATGTTTTTTTTTGAAATATTTTAAAAAATAGTTCAAATCATGTGCTTTCTTTTTATATTTACACTTTGTTCCCAAATATTTTAGTTTTTTCAAAATAAATCACAGAAAAATTCCGGATGGAACAAAAAATTCAGTACGATTTTTATTCTAAAAATACTTTTTTCGTATAATATATTTTTTTGACTTTTCTCAGTACATAGCTGAGACAATTTACATTATTTTTGTATATGTACACTTTCTTCCTAAAGTTTACAGTTATTTCGTAATAAATCGCAGATTAATTCCGGACGTTCCGTATGGAAATTTGCACTACTATTTTTTGCTAAACATAATTTTGTATATTACAAATTTAATAATCTTTATTACGAAATGAAAAGTAATTTATTATTCAAATTTTTAGATATTTTTTAAAATTTTTAATTTTTTTTTTACTTTTTTTTATATTTTTTATACTGTAGTTCTACATTTTTGGTACTCAAAGTTCCGGACGGGACAGATTTCAATTAGCTGTCAAAAATGTTCTAGAATCACTAGGAAAATGATGTTTACATTGGAAATGCCGAGGAAATTCTGCTTTAAAAACAGTGGATTCGACTTTAAATAAAAAGTTCAGTTTACTATGGTAATAAATTGATCTTTTTGGGACGGGACATCGAAAACCCTTATACAAAAATCAAAATTTTTCCGTCATTTTAATTTGGATCATTATTTTTAAGCTTTAGAAATATTTATTAATGTTACCTGAATAAACAGAAAATAATATTTTGTATGTCCTTAAAATTAATTAATTTAGTTACTCAAAATACATGAAAAATACGTATATTTACAAATCTCATAGTAACGTAACTTTATGAGTATTTTTTTATACGTTACCCTTAACGGAATAGAAATTTCTTTTCAGAGATTTATTTTCGGATATTTAAGTCTCCAAATCCATTATTATTTGAAAACACCCTGTATATCCTTGTGTGTTCCAAATAGGCACTAACTCTAGAACAATTTTTTTCATGAAATGAACCAAGGAATCAGTAAAAGTGGGCGAAAGGAAATCTGCGAAAAATTAGTTATATATATATATATATATATATATATATATATATATATATATATATATATATATATATCTATATATATATATATATATATATATATATATATATATATATATATATATATATATATATATATATATATTTATATAAAATTATATCATGGACAAAATAAAACTTTAAAAAAAATTCAAAAATTTTAAGGATATTGTTAATTGCTTAACTAAAATATGAATTGATACAAAGATTGTTCAAAAAAAACATTATGGGACGAGGTAGAAAAAAGTGGTTTCAGATCAAAATGGTTAGTTTCGATCATCATGACATAATAGCACAGAAATCAGCTTTAAGAAAAAAAAAAACCGGTTCAACGGTATGTCTGTCTGTTGAAATAACCACTACAGAAAATTTAGGAGAGCTGGATCAATGAAATTTAGATTACTTATATACACTCAGAAAAAAGTACATACTTCAAATAAGGAAGTGATGAACTTAATTAAAGTATGGGCAGATTTCTTTTCATTAAGTTTACACTTCCTTAATTTTAGGAAATTTCTTTAGTATAAGTTAATAATAAAATTTTACTTCCTTAAAACTAGTTTATATATTTCCTTATTTTAAAATTATATTTTTTGCTCTGTCCCTCGCTCTATTCTCGTAAAATGAATGGCCAAGTCCGTACATTTTGTTCGAAACTCCTACAAAAAGTATTAGTTTTATACGTTAGAGTAGTCGGCAACCTTGTCATTTATTGTGAGGTATTGCAAACGCCAAAAATTATATTTTTATTTCTTGATTTATATGAAAGGAATTATTTTATAAATAATTCTATTTGAAAATTTTCAAATGAATTGAGTAATTTATGTCAAATATATTCAAAATTAAAATAAATTAAAATAAATTCGAACGTTAGATATGTGAACCTGAATCTTTCAAAAAGGATTATCTAAACATTTTTCCGTATTTTCCATGTAAACATGTCATAAAATTAAACATTGCATTGTCATATATTTTATTTTAATAAATTTAGATATAAAAGAAAACATTGCTGAATCTACCAAATGGATAAACACAAATGACCGCAACGATGTTTCCCAGGAATCACCACAACTATATCATTCAATTTCAAGATTATAATAAAGAAAATGTCTTATATTTGTTTTAAAAATATTATCCTTCAATGTAGTTTACCTTCCCTTAAACACAATAATCCTTAATTTTAGGAAATATCATTCTTGAATTTAGTTCAAATTTCTTTAATATCAATAAATCATCTTTAGTTTTAGGAAATATCATTTTAAAATTTTGTTTCAATTTCCTAAAACATAGTAAAAATTTCCTTAGTTTTAGGAAATATCATTTTTAAATTTATTCAATTCCCTTAAACGCAAAAAACATTACTTAAATTAAGGAAAATCATCCTTTAAAATAGTTTATATTTACTTATTTTACGGAAAATTTCCTTAATATATTAAAAAATATTTTCTTACTTTAAAGACAAATTTTACTAAAAGTAAGGAACATTTTCTTTGACGCTATTTCAAATTCAATTTTCCTTAAAATTAGTTAATTTTTCCTTAAAATTAGTTAATTTTTCCTAAATTTAAGGACATTTTTTTCTGAGTGTACCTACGATGTATGAGCAAAAAATGGGCATGAGCGGTGCATTGTGACCTGTTAACCGACTACTTATGTTGAAATACATCATATAAAAACATCTACAGGTGAATTTGCCTTAAACCGGCTCACGGTAAACAATTTTTTTTTTATTATTTCTTTATTTGCAATCTATCTTAAGACAATAAGCAATTTTGATAACATAATTATTACATAACAGGAGATAGGTAGCTCCATTAAGCTACATAACTATATAAATAGGATTTTATTTAACAGTTCTTTAATACACGGCAGTAAATGGCAAACCTCCGAGAGTAAAAACATTGCCTATGAAAAGCTCTGACCCGCCGTCCGGATTCGGTAATAAACTGTAGATCCCACCACTTTGAGTACAAATATAACACGCACAGCTCAAAATGGTGATAGAGCTCGGTCTAAGTTCTTATAGAACTGTAGTGCCAAACTGTTTGATAATACTTAAATATGATTTAATTAGCCTTTAAAAGGCAGATCTAACAAGTGTAGACGTTTCAGTCTTCTTGTTTCATCACTGTCACCTAAGAGAGATATTGCCAGAGGATTTGTATGGTATTTTATATTATATTATATTATATTATATTATATTATATTATATTATATTATATTATATTATATTATATTATATTATATTATATTATATTATATTATATTATATTATATTATATTATATTATATTATATTATATTATATTATATTATATTATATTATATTATATTATATTATATTATATTATATTATATTATATTATATTATATTATATTATATTATATTATATTATATTATATTATATTATATTATATTATATTATATTATATTATATTATATTATATTATATTATATTATATTATATTATATTATATTATATTATATTATATTATATTATATTATATTATATTATATTATATTATATTATATTATATTATATTATATTATATTATATTATATTATATTATATTATATTATATTATATTATATTATATTATATTATATTATATTATATTATATTATATTATATTATATTATATTATATTATATTATATTATATTATATTATATTATATTATATTATATTATATTATATTATATTATATTATATTATATTATATTATATTATATTATATTATATTATATTATATTATATTATATTATATTATATTATATTATATTATATTATATTATATTATATTATATTATATTATATTATATTATATTATATTATATTATATTATATTATATTATATTATATTATATTATATTATATTATATTATATTATATTATATTATATTATATTATATTATATTATATTATATTATATTATATTATATTATATTATATTATATTATATTATATTATATTATATTATATTATATTATATTATATTATATTATATTATATTATATTATATTATATTATATTATATTATATTATATTATATTATATTATATTATATTATATTATATTATATTATATTATATTATATTATATTATATTATATTATATTATATTATATTATATTATATTATATTATATTATATTATATATATTATATTATATATTATCGGCTTAGACCGACTATAATTTTGATAATCCTTACTATCATAATAACACCTACTATAAAATGTCCCTACTTTAAAATTTCCCATGTGATCTAACATTCCCAATTATTAAATTTACAACAGATTTTTTCAATATCAAAAAGACTGAAAACGTAAAAATCGGATTATAAATCGTCGTTATAGATCTAAAAGTCATCAAATAAATAAGAGGACTGTATGGCTTTACGAAAAAGCAAATTGGGTTGCGTTAAATGATTTTTTTCGCTACTTTGGAATTGTGTTTCGCTGATAGAGACATAAATGCCGAGGCTTTATTGGTACAAAATATTATTTTATTAGGTATGCGGTCTTTCATACCTTCTAAAAAGATAAGCATTAAACTCAAGGACCACTCTTGGTTTAATGAGTCTTGCAGGATTGCAGTCAGGTCGAAAGAGGAAGCCTTTCAGAATTGGCCAGACCTTCACTAACCCGGTTGATAAAGCTAATCTCTTGGCAGAATTATTTGCAAATAATTCCACGCTCCCAGATGGTAATCAACCACTCCCGTCGTCGTTTTTGTTTCTTCTGCAATGCCGGATATTCATTTTCGAACTCGGGCAGTTAAAAAGGTTTTAGCAAACCTCAACATTAACAAAGCCTCTGGGCCAGATGGCATATCTGCCCATGTGTCGAAGAAGTGCGTGTCAACGCTGGCTTGGCCGTTGCGTAACCTTTTCAACATCTCCTACACGACAGGAGTTTTTCCATCTAGTTGGAAGATTGCCAATGTTCAGCCAGTTCCGAAAAAGGGCGAGGCTACGAACCCTGCCAATTACCAACCCATTGCAATATGCTCTGCAATCTCCAAGGTAATGAAGAGCGTAATTAACTTCCACCTTGTGAACTATCTTGAGCACAACGAATTGCTCAGTGACCGACAATATGGTTTCCGAAAGACCAGATCCACAGGTGATTGATGGCGGTCCTCTCCGAAAAGTGGAATAATTGTGTTCACCTTTTCGTGGAGAGTAAAGCTGTTGCTCTCGATATTTCCAAGGCTTTTGATCGCGTGTGGCATAAAGCCCTCGTTTCAAAACTAATTGCATTTGATGTCGGGAAATCTTTTACTCGATGGATATCGAGTTTTCTCCAGAGTCGTTCAATACGAGTTGCGATGGATGGTGTTTTTTCAGAACAACATTTCATCAATTCTGGAGTTCCGCAGGGTTCCGTCCTATCCCCGTCCCTATTTCTGGTATTTATCAATGATCTTCTGTCATTGACTCAGAACCCAATTCACTCCTTTGCAGATGACAGTAACATTCGCCATTCATACTCGTTCAACAAGCGTCCAAAGTCTTTGGAGATTGAGAGAAAAAGATGCACTATGATTGACACACTCAATAATGACCTTAAATCAATCTCCGAGTGGGGTGTTGCAAATAGAGTAGATTTTAATGCAAGCAAGACCCAATGTTGTCTGTTATCTCACCCCTTCCTCCCCTCTATATGGGTATTGTGGATATTGCGCAGTCGGCTGCTCTTGACGTTCTGGGCATATCAATTCAATGTGATCTCCGTTGGAATGATCACATATTTAATGTATCGAAAGAAGCGGCTAAGTGCCTCGGTTTTTTAAAACGATGTAAAACATACTTCACTCCTGCTGACTTACGCACTGTCTACACCACCTATATTCGGCCTTAAATGGAATTCAATTCGCACATTTGGGCAGGGGCTTCAAAATTTTCCTTGGAGTTCCTGGACCGAATACAACAACGTGCGATATATTTAATAGGGGATGAAAATATTTCATCGTTTATTGATTCTCTTGAGCACCGAAGGACCGTTCGGTGTGTAAGCCTGTTTTATAGGTATTACAACGTAAGTGTTCGAGAGAAATACATGGCCTGATCCCACCAAGTCGTGTGTTTTCTCGTTCTACTCGGGCATCAAACCAAGCCCACCCCTTCGTAGTCCACTCGGCTCTCAACAGAACCACGCATTATAGAGAGAATTCGTTTTTCAGTCGCACGACACGTTTGTGGAACAATCTCCCTGCTTCCGTTTCTCCCGACATTTTCGATATTGGCAAGTTCAAAACAAACATTCACCGACACTACTCCATCTTCCCCCCCTCCCTTTAACCTATCATCCCTTCTTACGATCAACACTGTGCATTGCATGTATAGGGGGCATCCCCTGAGCGTTGGTTAATTTGTATAAAAAAAAAAATGTTGTTGAAGAGGGAAACAAGGATATCTGGTTAAAAGTTAATTTTTTCCTTGCAAAAACTTTTTTATTTGCTTTTAAACAATCATAATTTATAGCGCAGTGCCGATTAGACAGAGTACCGATTGGACATCCCAACCAGACAAACGATGCCCAAAACCTAACTTTATGTTAACTTTAAAAAGTTAACGATATCTGAATGTTGTCGTAAAAGTGATGAAAAAGGTATTGGAAAGACTTACGTATGTCCTCCTCTATGTTGACTTTTAGCTCTCGAAAAAAAACTAAAAAGTTATGTTTAAGTCAACTATTAAGAGGAATCATCAGAAAGTTGTCCTCTAGAAAGCCGATAAAATCGCTTAAAAACAGCTTTTAGTTAACCCTTTTAACTACCAATACACATGTAAAATATGACAACAAATTACTATCAATGTATAAGGTTGTCATTGGATTATTTACTTTTCCAAAAATTGATGGAAATAATTAAATAACAAACTAATACATATCAAATAAATATAAAAATAGACAATAATAACGAAAAACCAAAAGCTATGTTTTAAATTCAAATGCATTTTTATTTGAAATTATTTTAGCTGCACTGTTTGTTACTGCAACAGTCACGTCATGAGACACCTCCTCACACGGTAGAATGAAGCCTGCAGTAAGTAACTGCCTACGAACATTTTCAATTTCAAAGACCCGATTTTGTAGCGATTCATAAACGCAATTTACTCGTCTCGGTTAATATTTTTACTATCAATCGGATATTTTTGTCCACACAAAAAAAGGAGCACAAAAAACGCTAACAGCAAAAAAAACAAATGCCAACTTTGAAGTATGAAGTTTAGTGGTGCCAATGTGTGGGTATTATCTCGATTACTTTAAAGAGTTACCTGATATAAGTTCTGATATATCTATACGATGCTTAATAGATAACTTTTGTAAGAACCTTTAAGTCACCTGAAAAACGATAGTCGCAAAGATAACATTTCGTATTTTGTTCTAGTTGGGATACTTAAAATTATTTTATGTGAATATTTGATTTTTAATTATGAAAATTGCAACAAATACTACAGAAACACGAATTCTTAAAGGAAAGGTACATTTGTAAATCTATATTTGAGCAAAAAATAAGTATTTATAATAATTCTTGAATATTATTATTATTTTTAAAAAATTATTATAATTAATACACAAGTCCATTTTTGACTTCGTGCTCCGTATTAAACAATTCGAATGTCGTTGAATTGAGTGAATTTTGTTTGTGTTTCGTGGTTACCATCCTACTATGCGAAAAGTGTGTGGTTTATAATTAAATAAATTAAAAAAAGAGTCAACGTGTAAAAAGGAAAATTTTCCATAATGATTTTGTTACTAAAATAATTTTAAAATGATTTTTGGGTCCATTTTGACTAATTCAAAATACATTTAAAAAGAAAATTATTTTGAAAAATTTAATTGGTGACGTGGCAACTCTATTTTTTTTCTTTCGCTACTGTTGCGTCAAATACACATACTCTTCGTGATTAGTGAGAACCGACTTTTAATTTGAGTGACGACTGCATCTCTTCCAGAGAGCACGTACAGCGTTGCATTTTTTCGCGTCGAGTTCGTGGCTTTAGTCTTTTTTGAGTGACTTTCATAGAAACTGCTGCCACTCTGCCAGAGTGCAGCATAGTTTTTTTTTAACACGAGTGTTTTATAATTGTGATTGCCATACTGCACACAATTTGTGAGTGATCGGCTGAAAGCTACTGTCGTTTAATTAGTGATCATCGATGGAGAGCCACAATTGAGTGGAAAAAATCGCATCGTTGGACGGATCATTTAGTGAGTGGATGCAATTGTGTTTTTGAGACTGGACCTCTCGCGCAATACTTATGCGATTCTCTCAGATCTTTTTGTGAAGAAAAGTGAATTGCCTCATCGTGTCAACCTGCTGCAGCAACATTGGACTCTGCTGCTTTGACTCAAATTTAAAATATTTGATTGCTCAAGCACAGTGGTGGCGAACATAAATTTATTTCAATAAATTAAATATCGTAATATACAAATGTGATTATCTTTCTTGGTAATATTCTATTCAAATAAATAAATAAAATACCAGTGCAATTGTTATTTTATTTTACAATTTTTTTAGCAACGCGTTCCTTCGAAGTTAAGCTCAATATAATTATTCTTATATATTATAATAAATTATTTATTAGCATAATTTATTTATTATCATAATTATCTTAACTATTGAAATTAGTTCGAAATTTAAATTTTCTTTTTTTAGCACCTTTTTTTGTTTTCTAAATTGTTTGAAAATTTTAAATTCTCTTTCTACTAAATTTTTGATTTTTTTTTTAAATTACTTTTAAATTACTTGATTTTGATTTTTTTTTTGTATGCTTCCCTCATTGAAGCGACATCCCTGCTTGTGTTTATAAATTGTATTCCATACACTTATAGTAAGTGGTCTAACCTTTTTATATTTCAAATTTAACAATTTACTGTTGATTTTTTTTGCTGAACGGCCTTTCATTTAAACTCCATTATGACAGCTTTGGATATTTTTATCCGTGCTGCAGATGCACTGGTCGAATTTCAGTCATCATTTAATGACATTTCGGTTGAAAACCATACAAAATATTCCCTGGAAGTATCCGTGATGAATTAAAATCACTTTGGTCAATTTTTAAAACCAAATATGATCGGTGTCTGCAATTCCTCGATTCTAAGGAAGATTCTGTCGATGATGAAGATATTCCTGTGGTCAAAAGAAAATATAATACCATATTTCAGACTTACGTCTCCAATATGTCCGCTATTAACGAGCTTTTTCACCAGCTCAGCGAAACTTGTACCACCTCAGCTGCCGCCTGCCGTGCCTCCGATGATTTTTCATCGAATAATTTACGCCTTCCTCCTTGCGACACTGATGTGTTCGCCGGCGAATATGCATCTTGGCCTACGTTCAGAGATCTATTCTCTACAATATACATTCGCAACTCACGTCTTACAGATGTTGAGCGTCTTTACCATCTTTTGCAAAAGACTAGCGGGGACGCACGCGATATAGTGCAAAAGGCTCCTCTTACTAATAGCGGTTTCGATTTAGCCTGGCGAAATCTCAAAAACGTTTATGAGAATAAACGTGTATTGGTCAACGGCCAACTTAAAATTTTATTCGACCTTCCTGTCGTAACTAATGAAAGCGTGGCAGCACTTAAGAATTTGCAACGAACTATTAACAATAGTCTTGCATCTTTTTCGATTTATGATATTGATACGACAAATTGGGATCCCATCCTAATATTTATATGCTCTCAGCGCTTACCTGAAGCCACCTTGGCTCTCTGGGAACAAAGCTTGTTGGATAAGTCGGCTATCCCTAAGTGGAGTTGTCTTGATGCGTTCCTTTCTGAACGTTTCAAGACACTTGAATCCATCGGATACATCCGCGGTCACACTACCGTTAAACTTCCACGTGCAAAACCGCTTCATCCACAACACCCAGCTCTGCCTAAAAAATACAATAATTTTCACACACACCTTACAGGATAACTTTGTGTTCTTTGCCCCAAACAGCAACATGTTTTGCGGGTCTGTAAACTATTTTTACAAATGAGCGTCTCCGATCGCTATTCCACTGTAAAAAAGTTTTAATGTTGCGTTAACTGGCTTAATAGGTCCCATGAGCTTAACGATTGTAAAAGTGCTTACGGTTGCTCAGTGTGTAAAAAGCGTCATCATACGCTTTTACATAGGGATGTCTCTGAGCCTTCGGCTCCTTTTATGAGCAGTGATACGACTACGTCGGTGGCATTAGGGTCTCTCCCTCCGTCATTCAACACGCAACCCACTTTTAACAACATACAGTCCACTTCATCTCCCTTCATGAGCTGTGAGTCGATTACGTCGGCGGCGTCAGGATCCCGTCAACCGCCATGCAACCCCCAAAGTCTTCGATCTTGTTTTGCTTCGCAAACTTCAGAAGTGCTTCTGGGTACTGCCATTATAAATGTATGTCACATGGGAATTACGTACTCAGCAAGGGCACTAATTGATTCTGCGTCTGAAACTTCTTTTATTTCCGAACGCCTTTGTAATCTTTTGAAACTGCCAGTGTCTTCGACACGAGCCTGTATTGCTAGTTTAAACCAAGCACTCGCTGCCAGTCCAACAAAGCGATGCTCTTTTGTAATTGGATCCCTCATTGATCCTAATTTACACTTAGAGGCAACGGCGCTGGTTTTAACCACAATTGCAGGTGCATTGTCATCATCCCTTCTTACGATCAACACTGTGCATTGCATGAATAGGGGGCATCCCCTGAGCGTTGGTTAATTTGTAAAAAAAAAAAAAATAGAACCCTCTATCCAGCATCAATTACCAAATATGGTCTTAGCTGATAAAAACTTTGTTCAGAATTCTACAGTTGACGTTCTACTTGCTGGTGACCTCTATCCATTGATTATGATGGAGGGTGTAAAGCGAAACGTCCTAGGCACCCTGATTGCCCAGGAAACTGTATTTGGCTGGATTCTTACGGGACCACTACCAGTTCACAAAGTTTCTTGCTTTGCCACTACTGTTCGTTATGACACTGATGTTACCAAACGTAGCAGTGATTTGCCTTTCGAAACAAACTACCCTTCTATGGTCCAGTTTGGTCATTTGCGAAATACTGAAATTAATCCATATATTCGAAACGTAACTTCTACTTCGAAATGTTTAAGACTGAATGACATGACGCACATAACATGATGCATACATAATTTGTGGATCCTTTCTGATCCATGTACATTTTGATAACCTATGTGTTTTTCTTATTTATTTTAAAACTTTTACGTATTAATTTTGCTTTTATTTTCAGCACATAGTATGGAAATATCTTTTGATATAATTTATTTTGCAGAGTGTAATACTGCAAAGTGGGCGGCAATGTTTACGCCAAAACTTTGGAGTGTAAACACTGTATTATAAATTTAGTACATTCCTTGACAGGTCAAACGTCAAGAGGTGAATTTCGGTACTTTCTCTTTTGACCCTCCTTCTTTGAGGTTCTCGGTACTGCAGTTGAGCAGCGCTCGATCTCTTTGCTGCCACCCACCAACAGAAGAACTTCTAAAAAACCTTTAAAAACTTATGTCTTTTAATTAATTTTGAATTGTTAGGAAAATCCGTAAATAGACGCCTTTTTGCGCAAACAGCATTCAATGTGGTATATAGGACACCAGGGTATACGAATTCTGAAAATAACTACAAACTTTCCATCCCTGAAGAATTTTCTTTCATTTGATACCCATATTTACAAATGGGTAGGTGTACCGAATTTCGATTTTTTTTTGGGAACCACAAGTCGGTTCGTTGGAAAACATTATTTTCATGTATTTGAGCAAAATGTCAATATATATTTGACCAAAAAAGTTTACCTAAGCACGTATATGAACATAAGTAATCGGTTCTCAGGTCACAATAGAGCGATCATGCCAATTTTGTTCCGACAGCTTAGATATATAAGTAATCTAAATCTAAAGTTTCATTGCTCTAGCTCTTCAACATTTTCTGTAATCGTGATTTCAACAGACAGACAGAAGGACAGACGGAGAGACGGACAGACAGACAGCCAGACGGATATCGCTAAATCGACTCAGGAGGTCATGCTGATCAAAAATATATATATACTTTTCCATAGCGGAGATGCTTTTTTCAGGGTGTTACAAACGGCGTACCAAACTGAATATATCCTTTCACTCTTAGTGTAGGGTATAAAAAAGTTTTTTTTTTATAACTGTTAATGCATAGACGGATCATTTGGGGTTGATTTTAAATAGCTTTTTCTATTGTGGTATTTCGTTCATAAAATCAGAACTCTGACCATGCTTTCTTGGTGTTTTCAGATTCTATTTACCTATTGAATTCATCCAATCCACGAGATAAGTTTTAATGTCTTTCAGCGGCATCGGCAAATAAAGTGCGTATGCTGCATATTTAACTTATGTTATCTACAGTGATTTAATTTATTGAATGTTGTCTTGACTGCCTGCACCGATATATTCTTGCCATGGTGGGCCTAAGTACAGTCACTATCCTACCAAGATACACATTTAAGTTTTGAAAATCCGAACAGATTGGCAGCCGATTTTGTTATTTTGTTTTCCGTCAAACACATTATAGTATGTTTATATTTGTCTTTTTTAACATATTTCTGTTTCATTTATATATTATAGCAATTTTATAAAGAAATGCAACCTTAGTTGATACGGTGTATTTCACAGAAGAAACAATAAGGTTATTCACGAAACGGAGCAGTTCCGATGTAGAGTAGCAGTTGTACAACAACAAAATACATTGGTGGCAAAATGATGCTGAATTTTTGACTTTTGGGTACTTGATATTACAGACAGTGTTTGATTATTGAATTGAAATTCACTAAAATTCATTATATATATTTAAATGAAAATGTGTATTTTTAATGAATATGTACATATATGCATGTGAATAAAAAAGAAATGATGGCATATGTCCACTGTTTTAACAATAAATATTAACGAGTTCCTATATAAGGTATGAGTTTATTTCTTAAAATGACATCACTAATCTAATGTGTTTACTTTGTTTAAATTATAATAAATTGATATGAGATATTGAATTACAAATAAGTATCAAAATGCATACATATATATTGTATATGGCAATAAATGTAAAAGTTTAATGAAACAAAAACATCTATTTTTGGTACATCAAACTGAAAACTACAACACTACACAAATATGAAATAAGTGTATTTACGAAATATGATACAATTCTACAATACTGCTAATGTACATCGGCAACTGCTCCGTTTCGTGAATACCTTTAATGTAAATCGGGAATTATTTATAAAATAAAACATTTTAAGTTTCAACGCAACTCGCCTGGCAACATCTCTTACTCGTTGCATACATACAAAAAATGAGCACCATATTTATACTATGATGTACTTTTATGAGTATGAGAAAAAGATAAAATACGTAATGCTACTCCCTCGTCAGAAGAAAAATAAATGAGTTGAAGACAAGACTCATGAGTAGCAGTGTAGATATTTATGTTTTTATAATTAGTACTGAATAAATAAAAAAAGTACCAAATTGGAAAAAAAATTACTGAATTTTTTTGTATTTCGAGATTATGTAATTTGCACATATTTGAATAGTATTTCAACGATTTTTTTTCTGATTGTGTCTTGCTTCCGACGACTTACGTTTTCTAAATATCATTAATATCAGTTTTTCAATGAATTTCATTAGTTTTGTAGTTATGGTAGAATATATAATAAATTGAATATTTATTGAGATTTTGTCAAGCTTTCAAATAAAAATGCAGTAATGCTGGATACTGAACATCGTCTCAATTTTGCGTTGCTATAGGAAGAGGAGAACTTTAAACGGAATGAAATTCTTCAATTGAAGACCAATTCAATAATAGGTCTAAAGGTCTGCATGACGTTGGGAATCAGTTCTGTGATATGCCTAAAGCGTAAAGTTGCCGGTCATATAAAGGAACATAACTAGAACCGACTCATAATATTTTCCCATAGGTTTACGACTGCAGTGTTCATAATCTCTATTAAAATCCTAAAAATGAATAACAGTTTAGGAGTTGCTCTATGTCATAGTCGTACATAAAATAAAATTTCCTTTGCCAGATAAATTGTACCGAAAATGTCTCCGTAGTAGAAACATACTTTTGAGATGCAGATGTTCTGAAAACAGTACAATTGTATCGAACTTATCATCACTGATGAGTAGTAAAGTTTTTACTCTCCGTTAATTAACCATTTATGAGTAGAGAGTAAGTCGTATTTTTTTCTCTTACTCACTCATTTCGTGTGTAGTAAAATTAAATGTGTGCTTTTTCACTTAAGCGGATTATGCATGAGTGAGTCATTATGAGTATTTTATTATGTGAATTTCCGAACTCTGAGATATATATATATATATATATATATATATATATATATATATATATATATATATATATATATATATATATATATATATATATATATATATATATATATATATATCTATATATCTATATATATATATATATATATATATATATATATATATATATATATATATATATATATATATATATATATATATATATATATATATACAGGGTGGTCCCTAAAATATTTTCGGTGCACATATTTTAGGATCTGATTCCTTGGTACATACCATTAACAAAATTGTTCTAGAGTTAGGGTTTATTTGGAACACCACAGGGTGTTTTCAAAACTTACTTTACAAAAAATGGTACAACCTTATACTTCATTATAATTTCTACAATTTATAGCCCACAGCAAAAATAGTTTTTAGTATAACCGTGTTACAAAACATGGGTTGTTGTCAACTACACGCCTACATGATCAAAAATACATATTTATCCTAACCAAAACGAGTTGAATTTTTGAACTTATAAAGTTGATTTTAAGTATATACGGATTTACATAAAAATATTCAACTAAAAACTTTAAAAATTTTAGTATTATGTTAAGCAAAATACGCTGTTGAGTTACATTTATTAACTATTAGGTTGAGACATTGTATGCAAACATTGTGTCCATAAACAAAACCGTATGGTTGGGAAATTTAACTATATAGATTAATTTTTCAACTCATTTAGTATAAAAATATCAACTATAAAGTTGAAAACTCATTCTTTAAGGTTATTCAATTTTTAGTAAAAAGAAATTTATATTATTTTATAAATTTATATATATTATTTTATTTTAATTATTTATTTTTATATTCCATTTTTATACATAATTAAGCATTTTTCGTCTCTTTCGATTGATATTTATTTTATGTTTTAAATCATTTATATTTTTTTGCTTCACACCTTGTTTGTCCGCTACCTCGAGAATTCTCTAACCGTCTGTAACAACTAATAACATATTTGACGAACAGACATCTATCATCATTACTATCATTTAATATTAGTGCTATATAAACAAACTTTCGTCGAAAAGGACGTTTCGAATTATATAGCGTGCATACGAGTGAATGTTACTGATATGGTGACCAGTGTTGCCATCACCCAATGGCCAAATATGCCTAAAATTTCTTAAAAACTGGCTAAAAATGGTTTTATTTTATTTAATACAAAACACAAGATTAGAAACTTTTCAGTTAGGTGCCTCATTTTTTGAATAATTTTGCGGACTGGACACTTAAATAATCCCGTTTAAGTTTCTTGAAATACTTTAATATTCATTTGTTAACCACTTTAAGGCAAATATCATTTATTCGGGATCCATGTCGAAAACTAAAAATCTTGATCTTTTTATGCATTTTCAGTAAAAACATTTTGATTTAATAAAAAAAGGGACATTTTGAAACTACTCATTTTACTATGATAAAGGATGGAGTTAGCCAAGGTCAGGAAGAATGAATGTCAGTTGACGCCCATTAATGGCTCAACTCCCATCTTATGCTCTCTGACTATAGGTCTGAGGTCCTCTCATCACTCCTTTCCTAATCCTAACTTTCCCTTCCACCTCCACTATCCCCTGGGCTGGATTAAGGTACTCGTGCTGAGAATCTAACCTGGCAGTGGGCCCAGTTTAAAAACTTGCACTGTCGCCAGCGGAGGTATCGGATACCTGGCGACCTTTGAACTTAGCTAGCCCCACCCGTATATAGCGGATCTCTGTGCGGGTGGTACTGTGCTTCTCCGCAACTCGTGGGACCTAAAATGAACGACAACAACAAACAAACGAAAAGACCGAAAGACCTGGTCTAGTCAGGCAAACTGGTATCGCCCACCTGACAACCATGGAGGCGATACACCCATAATGACCGACGATGTTATCGCAGAGACGATGGTGAAAGCCCTTTCGTTCTTCGGCACCCTGCACATTGACAATGAGGAAGAGGAGTCAAACCCTCCCTCACAGGTCACCGCAGGCCCGGACACGGAAGAAGAGTTGCTAGCGGACTCTTATGATAACGACACGACGGTCATCGCTGTACCTACACCGGCGACGGACAACAAACGCCGGAGGTACAAGGGGTCATTGAGGTACCTCAAAAAACTGAGTGATAGGGATCAGGAAGGCCTCACTGATCGAGACTTGGCACTCAAAAAGAAGCACACGCAGGTGGTGAAAAGCTACGAACGGAGGGAGCTCAGCAAAGCTCCAGCACTCGCTGCTTCAAGCACCTGCGCCCCTGAAAAACCACCCCTACTTGCCCCTAAAAAGGCGAACAAAGGAAAGGCTTCGAGGAAAAAGAGGATGCTTCCAAATCCATATCGGAGGAAGAACGCAAGGAGAAAACACAAAAGTCGTACCAGTTGCAGGTAGTGAAAATTAATTTGCACCACTGCAAAGCCGCAACCTAATGCTCCTTTTTACTGAAGACGATGTAGACGTGGTCTTAGTCCATGAACCCTGGATAGCACATATCCAGGTACAAGGGCTAAGATCGAAACAATACAATCTGTTTCACTCTACAATTGGAGGTAAGATAAGATGCTATTCTAGCTAGAAAAACACTAAATGCTTTCTTCCTTCACAAGTACAGTAATGATGACACGGTGGTAATACAGGTTGAAAACAACGAGAAGACGATAATTCTCAGTTCAGCCTATATGCCATACGACGAAGAAGAGCAGTCCGAGAACTTTCAGACTATTCGAACACACGGAACCTGCCACTGGTGATCGGCTGTGACGCCAACGCACATCACAGCCAGTGGGTAGTAAGGATATCAACGAACGAGGTGAGTCAATCTTTGAATTTTTTATATCCTCGGACTTTATCTTGTGCAACAGGGGAGATCACCCCACTATTCAAAATAGAGTAAGAGAAGAAATCCTTGACCTGAATTTAATCAATAACACTGAACTAATTGAGGTCGAAGACTGGAAAGTGTCTTCTAAAAACTCCTTTTCGGACCATTTTAGAATACTTTTCAACATTAACTTTAAACCTAGTAAGATAAAACCTTTTAGGAACCCTGCGAAAACAAAGTGGCCAAAATATTCAGAGTGGATATCAGAAAACGTGCTGCACACATGCGAAACATATTTTCCTGACTGTATATCCATAGACTCCGCGGTAGAAAATGAAGAAAATGAATAAAGCCGTCTTAAAGTTTTGCCCAATCTCTCGCCGTCACAAAACTACCAAAAATTCTTGGTGGACGAGTGAACTAAAAAAGCAGAGAACAGAGGTTAGAAAACTACATAACAAGGCCAGGAAAAGTAGGCTTGATATTGACTGGGCCAAGTATAGATCAGAACTAAATACCTATACGAAATCTATAAGGGACGCTAAATTCAACTCATGGAAAACATTCTGTGAAGAAATTGAAAAGACCAATGATGCAGATAGACTACGTAGAGTTCTATCCAAGGACCCTGTAATACCCAGCTACATCAGACAGCCAGACAATACCTGGACCGAATCAAGTCAAGAATCTATCGCACTCCTAATGGAAGTTCACTTCCCAGGATGTAGAGACCCTGACGACACGACCCCTACATATAACTCAGAGCCGATTTACAACAGACAATAGACTCTTGGCACCGAATCACAATGAAATCGGCTCCGATGTAGACTGTATGTTAACAGATAGAATGATAACATGGGCTATTAAATCGTTCAAGCCCTACAAATCCGCCGGACGATATAATACCAGCTATGTTGATACATGCTCTTACAGCAATAGGTACATGGCTAAAAACAATCTTCAAAAGTTGTCTTAGGCTGGGATAGCTCCAGCATTCGCTACTTCAAGCACCTGCGCCCCTGAAAAACCACCCCTACTTGCCCCTAAAAAGGCGAACATAGGAATGGCTTCGAGGAAAAGGATGATGCTTCCAAATCCATATCGGGACTCAAATCCCACGAGGTTTTGGACAGCCAACTCTCAGTAGGTGAAAGGGCCGGAACCTCGGGGCTGTCAGCCAAGAGGCAAAGGTCGGAGGAAGAACGCAAGGATAAAACCCCGAAACGGACCAAAAAGTCCACCAGTTTCGAGGCCACTTCAGCGGATCTACAAGTGGCCATCATTGACGAATCGGATCCTGATGGCAGGATCAATTCCGAAGGATGGCTGCATGCAGAGCCGGTATTCTAGGAGATTACAATTTCGACGGCGCAGGATGGTACAAAGGGGTTAAAGTCGTATCATGCGGCTCACAGGGATCACTGTAATTTTTGACCAGTTCCATCGCCAAAATATGTGAACTTTGGAAGGAGTCAAAACTGAAAGTGATCTCCAGATCCGCGCTACCACTTTGCCTTCAGTATAGGCTATGGATTTCTCCTCCTGCAAAACATGAGGATGCATCCATAGTCAAACTGGTGACGGCCATAAACAGGGACGTTCCGATAGGCGGTTGGACGCTACTCAACGCACGGCAAAGCCATAACAACGAAGGGAAGGTGTTTCTCTTCGTTGTTGACAGGCATTCAGCGCGGCTGCTCGATGAAAGAGATGGCATGCTGAAGTTTGGGCTTGGGTCAGTGAGGGCGTGGACCGAGAAGGATGACGATGAAAAGGGGCAAAAAGTCGTACCAGTTGCAGGTAGTGAAAATTAATTTGCAAGCCTGCAAAGCCGCAACCTAATGATCCTTTTAACTGAAGACGATGTAGACGTGGTCTTAGTCCGAGAACCCTGGATAGCATATAACCAGGTACAAGGGCTAACATCGAAACAATACAATCTGTTTCACTCTACAATTGGAGGTAAGATAAGATGCTGTATTCTAGCTAGAAAAACACTAAATGCTTTCTTACTACACAAGTACAGTAATGATGACAAGGGGCAATACAGGTTGAAAACAACGAGAAGACGATAATTTTCAGTTCAGCCTATATGCCATACGACGAAGAAGATCCCCTCAGAGAGCAGTCCGAGAACTTGCAGACTATGCGAAAACACGGAACCTGCCACTGGTGATCGGATGTGAAGCCAACGCACATCACAGCCAGTGGGGTAGTAAGGATATCAACGAACGAGGTGAGTCAATCTCTGAATTTCTTATATCCTCGGACTTTATCTTGTGCAACAGGGGAGATCATCCCACTTTTCAAAATCCTGGACCTGACTTTAATCAATAACACTGAACTAATTGAGGTCGAAGACTGGAAAGTGTCTTCTAAAAACTCCTTTTCGGACCATTTTAGAATACTTTTCAACATTAACTTCAAATCTAGTAAAATAAAACCTTTTAGGAACCCTGCGAAAACAAAGTGGCCAAAATATTCAGAGTGAATATCAGAAAACGTGCCGCACACATGCGAAACATCTTTTCCTGACTGTATATCCATAGACTCCGCGGTAGAAAATGAATAAAGCCTTCTTAAAGTTTTGCCCAATCTCTCGCCGTCACAAAACTACCAAAAATTCTTGGTGGACAAGTGAACTTAAAAAGCAGAGAACAGAGGTTAGAAAACTACATAACAAGGCCAGGAAAAGTAAGCTTGAAATTGACTGGACCAAGTATAGATCAGAACTAAATACCTATACGAAATCCATAAGGGACGCAAAATTCAACTCATGGAAAACATTCTGTGAAGAAATTGAAAAGACCAATGATGCAGATAGACTACGTAGAGTTCTATCCAAGGACCCTGTAATACCCAGCTACATCAGACAGACAATACCTGGACCGAATCAAGTCAAGAATCTATCGCACTCCTAATGGAAGTTCACTTCCCAGGATGTAGAGACCCTGACGACACGACCCCTACATATAACTCGGAGCCGATTTACAATAGACTCTTGGCAACGAATCACAATGAAATCGGCTCCGATGTAGATAGTATGTTAACAGATAGAATGATAACATGGGCTATTAAATCGTTCAAGCCCTACAAATCCGCCGGACGATAAAATACCAGCCATGTTGATACATGCTCTTACAGCAATAATTACAGCTAAAAACAATTTCGTATAATTATTGATCCTTAAAAAATATCTCATTAGGGCTGAAATATTATGTTTATATGGCAGGTAGACGGACGTGGCAGTTCACTGAACTAGGCCATACTTCGAATTCATATTACTACATACAAAAAGGAATACAAGTAAAATTTCATGACTTTAACTCATATAAGACCAAAGATTTTGCATTTTATATGTTAAAGTTATATGACAGGTAGGAGTGGTAGTAGGTCAATCACAACAATTTTCAGTGCTCCATATAAATTCAATATATCATTGGAAATAACACCGGCACTATGCGAGATATGATGATGATCATTACAGGGGCGGATCCAGAAATATGACATAGGGAAGACGATTGATTTTTTGCGCCTTTTTCCAAATTTTTCTAAAATGCGCTGCAAAACTTTATTTTGCGCCCTTTTTATATTTTTCATCAAATACAGTGAATATTGAATTATACACAACTCAACTTTTTTTCTTTAAACCACCAGTTTTATTTGGTTAAAAAAAAATAAAATAGGGTGTGATCGGATCTGTGGTACCCTACAAAAATCGAAATCCGGAGCACCTACATATTTGGTCTCAAATGAAAGATAATAATGCCACATATGGTTATTTTTATGATCTGATAACCATAGCGATTAGGATTTGTAATTATGTACAAACAAATTAAAATGATATGCTAATTGTTGAGAAAAATATTTAATTATTTATCAAAATGCCGACGAAATTTAGAAATGACACGTTTTTTTTAAATATTCTAGAAGTGGCCCAACAGTTAATTATAATATTTCGTTGAGAAGTTATATCAAGGAAGCGCCGCAGGCGCCATTTTCTGTAGAATATATTAAATTTTTTAAAACATAAATACAAAAGTGTATAATAGACTCCTGAGTAAATTTCATTACGTTTGGGTACCCACACTTGTACGTAGATATTATTCGTGTATAAAATGAACTCAGTTGTTAAAACTAAAAAGGGTCCTGACGTCACTGGGGTTACCGGACCATGAAAATAATTACATATTATTCGAGAGATCATAACCATTCATTTCTGTATCTACATCTTCATATATGTAGATGTAAAAGTTTTTAATTTATCTAGGATACCACAAGTCCGCCGCGCCCTAATTTAGTCTGGGACCCAAACAGAGAGAATAGTTTGATGAAAAAATATTTCACTTCATCCGGTTACGTAAAGTTCAACCAATTTGTTTGTTTGGAGATTTTTTGATAGGAGTAACGACTTGTTTCCATATATATCAAAAATATTAATTAATTGTAATTTTTTATAAATATGTATCTAAAATAAAAATTATATTTGACTTTTGAAAATATTTATCAAAATAATTATTTTTGACTTTGATAAATATTAATCAAATATTTATTTATATTTCTCAAATATAATTATTAAAAAATATTTTAAAATTTAACAGTCCTATAATTAAAATAATGTCATAAATTAAAAATGTCATCGAATGTTATCTAATGGTATCCTTTGTTTTATAGTGCCATCCTTTCTTACAATGACTTTTTACATATAAAATTGAAAATTATTTTTGGTCTATGCTTTTAGGAAGGTATACATATCTCAGTACCCTTTGAAAACAAAATTCTGTTTGTGTATCATATTAAAGGTAATCAATACTGACATTTCGTTTGAAAACTTCTTCAGATATACACAATGTATTATTAATGATTATTTTCACTTTTCAAGTCAGCATACACGAAGAAAAAAGTTTTAAAATCCAGAAGGAATCAAGAAGTATACGAAGTGATATTCAGCTAATCCGAAAAATCCTTAATTTCAAGAAATGGATTTTTTTAGTTGTCAAAAAAGTAACAAAGTGGAATTATTCTTGTATTCAGTTATTAATTTTTTAGGTATCAAAAAAGTAATTAAGTAGAATTAATCTTGAATTCAGTTATTAATATCTTAGGTATCAAAAATGTTTTTGTTGTTGTTTTTGTCCCACAATTTAATGAACACGTGTTCGTATAGTTGTTTGTCCGTCTGTCAGCACCATCTGTTTGTTCGTGTGTCTGTCTGTCGATATGTTGAAAGTAACTAAAAGCAATTATTTCGAAGGTAACATAAAAAAATATGTATTTTAGTTAATTTATTGTTTATTTAGAATTTTATTACCTTATATGTATTTTTGTATATTAAATGACTTCTTTGAATACTTAATGTAATTGAAGTGTTTATTTTATTTGTATGTGTATTATTACTATTATTATTTAATTTAATCTATGTATATTATTTTAAAACCGTTTACTTTACCTTATACATTTTCTCCTCTTCTGCTGCCTCTACTGTCGGTTATGTATAAACCTTCCGCACGTTACCCATAAGCGTTGTATAGTGTATTTAGATAACAATGGAATGAAATCATCTTGGTATTTATGCGAAATGAAACGAAATGAAACCATACCAACATTCGTATGAAAATTCTTTTCTTCTTGTTCTATTCGTGAAAACACACACATGAAAACATTGTATATCATGCCGTTTTCTTAATGCCTAAGAAAAAAAATCTGCAATCCAGACAAATTGTACTTAGTTACTTTTTTGATACATAAGAACTTAATGTCTGAATATCTAGAAAAATTTGGCTTAGTTACTTTCAACAGACAGGCAGACTAACAAACATATGGCGACCTCGCAAAAAAAAGCATACGAGCGAATATTACAGACAGAGCAATATCGATGAAAACAACAACAATACATGAACACGTGTTCTTTTTGCGAAGAATACAGCTATAGTTTTGCGTGTTATTCTTGGTTTTTAATAATCAATAAATTAACTTCTGAAAATCCAGTTGAATAAAGTTTGATCACTTTTTTGACAACTAAGTAATTTGCTTTCTTGATATCCAGATGACAAATTCTTGAATTTTAGTAGTATTTTATTGATATTAGTCAAATTCTACTATTTTTCTTTCTAACCGAATTCTTCTCGAGTTTTATAATTTTATTTCCCTCCGTGTATTTTGGAAACCATAAATCCAAAATATTTTAATTTGATTTTTTTAAAGTACAACATTTTTACCAAGTTTGACGTTTCACATATTTTTTGTACCATTCATTCAAGAAGTAACAGGTAATAGTTACTTGACCAATTATTAAATTTACAACAGATTTTGTTTACATCAAAAAGACTGAAAACGTAAAAATCGGATTATAAATCGTCGTTATAGAACTAAAAGTCATCAAATAAATTTTGTTTCAATATCGATTTTATTGCATTTTCAGCCATATACTTTGGTTACCTTTCTATTCGAATAATCGTGGATTTTCTAAGATAACTAGTTTTAAAGAAAAAAAAATATTACAAATCACTATATACATTTTGAACTAAAATTATATAAGCAAAAGTCCATAAGAAAACAATCCCTATGTAGAAATTTTAAATTTATATTTCAGGTGAAAAAAAGTAAAATTTTCTGATTTTTTCAATCTACAAAGGGGTATCTAAAACAGTACGGAAAACCAAAATGTTGTTGAAGAGGGAAACAAGGATTTCTGGTTAAAAGTTAATTTTTTCCTTGCAAAAACATTTTTATTTGCTAATAACTTCTTCAATTATAATTTTAAACAATCATAATTTATAGCGAAATGACTTGTGGTTCCCAAAAAAAAACGAAATTCGGTACACTTACCCATTTGTAAATATGGGTATCAAATGAATGGAAATTCTTCAGCGATTGAAAGTTTGCAGTTATTTTCAGGATTCGTATTCCCCGGTGACCTATATACCACTTCGAATGATAACACATATATGGGTAGGGTATTTATAGTCGGCTTAGACCGACTATAATTTTGATAATCCTAACTATCATAATAACACCTACTATAAAATGTCCCTACTTTAAAATTTCCCATGTGATCTAACATTCCCAATTATTAAATTTACAACAGATTTTTTCAATATCAAAAAGACTGAAAACGTAAAAATCGGATCATAAATCGTCGTTATAGAACTAAAAGTCATCAAATAAATAAGAGGACTGTATGGCTTTACGAAAAAGCAAATTGGGTTGCGTTAAATGATTTTTTTCGCTACTTTGGAATTGTGTTTCGCTGATAGAGACATAAATGCCGCGGCTTTATTGGTACAAAATATTATTTTATTAGGTATGCGGTCTTTCATACCTTCTAAAAAGATAAGCATTAAACTCAAGGACCACTCTTGGTTTAATGAGACTTGCAGAATTGCAGTCAGGTCGAAAGAGGAAGCCTTTCAGAATTGGCCAGACCTTCACTGACCCGGTTGATAAAGCTAATCTCTTGGCAGAATTATTTGCAAATAATTCCACGCTCCCAGATGGTAATCAACCACTCCCGTCGTCGTTTTTGTTTCTTCTGCAATGCCGGATATTCATTTTCGAACTCGGGCAGTTAAAAAGGTTTTAGCAAACCTCAACATTAACAAAGCCTCTGGGCCAGATGGCATATCTGCCCATGTGTCGAAGAAGTGCGCGTCAACGCTGGCTTGGCCGTTGCGTAACCTTTTCAACATCTCCTACACGACAGGAGTTTTTCCATCTTGTTGGAAGATTGCCAATGTTCAGCCAGTTCCGAAAAAGGGCGAGGCTACGAACCCTGCCAATTACCAACCCATTGCAATATGCTCTGCAATCTCCAAGGTAATGAAGAGCGTAATTAACTTCCACCTTGTGAACTATCTTGAGCACAACGAATTGCTCAGTGACCGACAATATGGTTTCCGAAAGACCAGATCCACAGGTGACTTGATGGCGGTCCTCTCCGAAAAGTGGAATAATTGTGTTCACCTTTTCGTGGAGAGTAAAGCTGTTGCTCTCGATATTTCCAAGGCTTTTGATCGAGTGTGGCATAAAGCCCTCGTTTCAAAACTAATTGCATTTGATGTCGGGAAATCTTTTACTCGATGGATATCGAGTTTTCTCCAGAGTCGTTCAATACGAGTTGCGATGGATGGTGTTTTTTCAGAACAACATTTCATCAATTCTGAAGTTCCGCAGGGTTCCGTCCTATCCCCGTCCCTATTTCTGGTATTTATCAATGATCTTATGTCATTGACTCAGAACCCAATTCACTCCTTTGCAGATGACAGTAACATTCGCCATTCATACTCGTTCAACAAGCGTCCAAACTCTTTGGAGATTGAGAGAAAAAGATGCACTATGATTGACACACTCAATATAGACCTTAAATCAATCTCCGAGTGGGGTGTTGCAAATAGAGTAGATTTTAATGCAAGCAAGACCCAATGTTGTCTGTTATCTCACAAAAGAATGAATTCACCCCTTCCTCCCCTCTATATGGGTATTGTGGATATTGCGCAGTCGGCTGCTCTTGACGTTCTGGGCTTATCAATTCAATGTGATCTCCGTTGGAATGATCACATATTTAATGTATCGAAAGAAGCGGCCAAGTGCCTCGGTTTTTTAAAACGGTGTAAAACATACTTCACTCCTGCTGACTTACGCACTGTCTACACCACCTATATTCGGCCTAAAATGGAATCCAATTCGCACATTTGGGCAGGGGCTTCAAAATCTTCCTTGGAGTTCCTGGACCGAATACAACAACGTGCGATATATTTAATAGGGGATGAAAATATTTCATCGTTTATTGATTCTCTTGAGCACCGAAGGACCGTTGGGTGTGTAAGCCTGTTTTATAGGTATTACAACGTAAGTGTTCGAGAGAAATACATGGCCTGATCCCACCAAGTCGTGTGTTTTCTCGTTCTACTCGGGCATCAAACCAAGCCCACCCCTTCGTAGTCCACTCGGCTCTCAACAGAACCACGCATTATAGAGAGAATTCGTTTTTCAGTCGCACGACACGTTTGTGGAACAATCTCCCTGCTTCCGTTTCTCCCGACATTTTCGATATTGGCAAGTTCAAAACAAACATTCACCGACACTACTCCATCTTCCCCCCCTCCCTTTAACCTATCATCCCTTCTTACGATCAACACTGTGCATTGCATGTATAGGGGGCATCCCCTGAGCGTTGGTTAATTTGTATAAAAAAAAAAATGTTGTTGAAGAGGGAAACAAGGATATCTGGTTAAAAGTTCATTTTTTCCTTGCAAAAACTTTTTTATTTGCTTTTAAACAATCATAATTTATAGCGCAGTGCCGATTAGACAGAGTACCGATTGGACATCCCAACCAGACAAACGATGCCCAAAACCTAACTTTATGTTAACTTTAAAAAGTTAACGATATCTGAATGTTGTCGTAAAAGTGATGAAAAAGGTATTGGAAAGACTTACGTATGTCCTCCTCTATGTTGACTTTTAGCTCTCGAAAAAAAACTAAAAAGTTATGTTTAAGTCAACTATTAAGAGGAATCATCAGAAAGTTGTCCTCTAGAAAGCCGATAAAATCGCTTAAAAACAGCTTTTAGTTAACCCTTTTAACTACCAATACACATGTAAAATATGACAACAAATTACTATCAATGTATAAGGTTGTCATTGGATTATTTACTTTTCCAAAAATTGATGGAAATAATTAAATAACAAACTAATACATATCAAATAAATATAAAAATAGACAATAATAACGAAAAACCAAAAGCTATGTTTTAAATTCAAATGCATTTTTATTTGAAATTATTTTAGCTGCACTGTTTGTTACTGCAACAGTCACGTCATGAGACACCTCCTCACACGGTAGAATGAAGCCTGCAGTAAGTAACTGCCTACGAACATTTTCAATTTCAAAGACCCGATTTTGTAGCGATTCATAAACGCAATTTACTCGTCTCGGTTAATATTTTTACTATCAATCGGATATTTTTGTCCACACAAAAAAATGAGCACAAAAAACGCTAACAGCAAAAAAAAACAAATGCCAACTTTGAAGTATGAAGTTTAGTGGTGCCACTATGTGGGTATTATCTCGATTACTTTAAAGAGTTACCTGATATAAGTTCTGATATATCTATACGATGCTTAATAGATAACTTTTGTAAGAACCTTTAAGTCACCTGAAAAACGATAGTCGCAAAGATAACATTTCGTATTTTGTTCTAGTTGGGATACTTAAAATTATTTTATGTGAATATTTGATTTTTAATTATGAAAATTGCAACAAATACTACAGAAACACGAATTCTTAAAGGAAAGGTACATTTGTAAATCTATATTTGAGCAAAAATAAGTATTTATAATAATTCTTGAATATTATTATTATTTTTAAAAAATTATTATAATTAATACACAAGTCCATTTTTGACTTCGTGCTCCGTATTAAACAATTCGAATGTCGTTGAATTGAGTGAATTTTGTTTGTGTTTCGTGGTTACCATCCTACTATGCGAAAAGTGTGTGGTTTATAATTAAATAAATTAAAAAAAGAGTCAACGTGTAAAAAGGAAAATTTTCCATAATGATTTTGTTACTAAAATAATTTTAAAATGATTTTTGGGTCCATTTTGACTAATTCAAAATACATTTAAAAAGAAAATTATTTTGAAAAATTTAATTGGTGACGTGGCAACTCTATTTTTTTTCTTTCGGTACTGTTGCGTCAAATACACACACTCTTCGTGATTAGTGAGAACCGACTTTTAATTTGAGTGCCGACTGCATCTCTTCCAGAGAGCACGTGCAGCGTTGCATTTTTTCGCGTCGAGTTCGTGGCTTTAGTCTTTTTTGAGTGACTTTCATAGAAACTGCTGCCACTCTGCCAGAGTGCAGCATCGTTTTTTTTTAACACGAGTGTTTTATAATTGTGATTGCCATACTGCACACAATTTGTGAGTGATCGGCTGAAAGCTACTGTCGTTTAATTAGTGATCATCGATGGAGAGCCACAATTGAGTGGAAAAAATCGCATCGTTGGACGGATCATTTAGTGAGTGGATGCAATTGTGTTTTTGAGACTGGACCTCTCGCGCAATACTTATGCGATTCTCTCAGATCTTTTTGTGAAGAAAAGTGAATTGCCTCATCGTGTCAACCTGCTGCAGCAACATTGGACTCTGCTGCTTTGACTCAAATTTAAAATATTTGATTGCTCAAGCACAGTGGTGGCGAACATAAATTTATTTCAATAAATTAAATATCGTAATATACAAATGTGATTATCTTTCTTGGTAATATTCTATTCAAATAAATAAATAAAATACCAGTGCAATTGTTATTTTATTTTACAATTTTTTTAGCAACGCGTTCCTTCGAAGTTAAGCTCAATATAATTATTCTTATATATTATAATAAATTATTTATTAGCATAATTTATTTATTATCATAATTATCTTAACTATTGAAATTAGTTCGAAATTTAAATTTTCTTTTTTTAGCACCTTTTTTTGTTTTCTAAATTGTTTGAAAATTATAAATTCTCTTTCTACTAAATTTTTGATTTTTTTTTTTAAATTACTTTTAAATTACTTGATTTTGATTTTTTTTTTGTATGCTTCCCTCATTGAAGCGACATCCCTGCTTGTGTTTATAAATTGTATTCCATACACTTATAGTAAGTGGTCTAACCTTTTTATATTTCAAATTTAACAATTTACTGTTGATTTTTTTTGCTGAACGGCCTTTCATTTAAACTCCGTTATGACTGCTTTGGATATTTTTATCCGTGCTGCAGATGCACTGGTCGAATTTCAGACATCATTTAATGACATTTCGGTTGAAAACCATACAAAATATTCCCTGGAAGTATTCCGTGATGAATTGAAATCACTTTGGTCAATTTTTAAAACCAAATATGATCGGTGTCTGCAATTCATCGATTCTAAGGAAGATTCTGTCGATGATGAAGATATTCCTGTGGTCAAAAGAAAATATAAGACCATATTTCAGACTTACGTCTCCAATATGTCCGCTATTAACGAGCTTTTGACCAGCTCAGCGAAACTTCTACCACCTCAGCTGCCGCCTGCCGTGCCTCCGATGATTTTTCATCGAATAATTTACGCCTTCCTCCTTGCGACACTGATGTGTTCGCTGGCGAATATGCATCTTGGCCTACGTTCAGAGATCTATTCTCTACAATATACATTCGCAACTCACGTCTTACAGATGTTGAGCGTCTTTACCATCTTTTGCAAAAGACTAGCGGGGACGCACGCGATATAGTGCAAAAGGCTCATCTTACGAATAGCGGTTTCGATTTAGCCTGGCGAAATCTCAAAAACGTTTATGAGAATAAACGTGTATTGGTCAACGGCCAACTTAAAATTTTATTCGACCTTCCTGTCGTAACTAATGAAAGCGCGGCAGCACTTAAGAATTTGCAACGAACTATTAACAACAGTCTTGCATCTTTTTCGATTTATGATATTGATACGACAAATTGGGATCCCATCCTAATATTTATATTCCCTCAGCGTTTACCTGAAGCCACCTTGGCTCTCTGGGAACAAAGCTTGTTGGATAAGTCGGCTATCCCTAAGTGGAGTTGTCTTGATGCGTTCCTTTCTGAACGCTTCAAGACACTTGAATCCATCGGATACATCCGCGGTCACACTACCGTTAAACTTCCACGTGCAAAACCGCTTCATCCACAACACCCAGCTCTGCCTAAAAAATACAATAGTTTTCACACACATCTTACTGGATCACTTTGTGCTCTTTGCCCCAAACAGCAACATGTTTTGCGGGTCTGTAAACTATTTTTACAAATGTGCGTCTCCGATCGCTATTCCACTGTAAAAAAAGTTTCAATGTTGCGTTAACTGCCTTAATAGGTCCCATGAGCTTAACGATTGTAAAAGTGCTTACGGTTGCTCAGTGTGTAAAAAGCGTCATCATACGCTTTTACATAGGGATGTCTCTGAGCCTTCGGCTCCTTTTATGAGAAGTGATACGACTACGTCGGTGGCATTAGGGTCTCGCCCTCCGTCATTCAACACGCAACCCACTTTAAACAACATACAGTCCACTTCATCTCCCTTCATGAGCTGTGAGTCGATTACGTCGGCGGCGTCAGGATCCCGTCAACCGCCATGCAACCCCCAAAGTCTTCGATCTTGTTTTGCTTCGCAAACTTCAGAAGTGCTTCTGGGTACTGCCATTATAAATGTATGTCACATGGGTATTACGTACTCAGCACGGGCACTAATTGATTCTGCGTCTGAAACTTATTTTATTTCAGATCGCCTTTGTAATCTTTTCAAGCTGCCAGTGTCTTCGACACGAGCCTGTATTGCTAGTTTAAACCAAGCAGTCGCTGCCAGTCAAACAAAGCGATGCTCTTTTGTAATTGGATCCCTCATTGATCCTAATTTACACTTAGAGGCAACGGCGCAGGTTTTAACCACAATTGCAGGTGCATTACCATCGTGTCAAATAGAACCCTCTATCCAGCACCAATTACCAAATATGTTCTTAGCTGATAAAAACTTTGTTCAAAGTTCTGACGTTCTAATTGGTGGTGACCTCTATCCATTGATTATGATGGAGGGTGTAAAGCGAAACGTCCTAGGCACCCTGATTGCCCAGGAAACTGTATTTGGCTGGATTCTTACGGGACCACTACCAGTTCACAAAGTTTCTTGCTTTGCCACTACTGTCCGTTATGACACTGATGTTACCAAACGTAACAGTGATTTGCCTTTCGAAACAAACTACCCGTCTATGGTCCAGTTTGGTCATTTGCGAAATACTGAAATTAATCCATATATTCGAAACGTAACTTCTACTTCGAAATGTTTAAGACTGAATAACATGACGCACATAACATGATGCATACATAATTTGTGGATCCTTTCTGATCCATGTACATTTTGATAACCTATGTGTTTTTCTTATTTATTTTAAAACTTTTACGTATTAATTTTGCTTTTATTTTCAGCACATAGTATGGAAATATCTTTTGATATAATTTATTTTGCAGAGTGTAATACTGCAAAGTGGGCGGCAATGTTTACGCCAAAACTTTGGAGTGTAAACACTGTATTATAAATTTAGTACATTCCTTGACAGGTCAAACGTCAAGAGGTGAATTTCGGTACTTTCTCTTTCGACCCTCCTTCTTTGAGGTTCTCGGTACTGCACTTGAGCAGCGCTCGATCTCTTTGCTGCCACCCACATACAGAAGAACTTCTAAAAAAACCTTTAAAAACTTCTGTCTTTTAATTAATTTTGAATTGTTAGGAAAATCCGTAAATAGACGCCTTTTTGCGCAAACAGCATTCAATGTGGTATATAGGACACCAGGGTATACGAATAACTACAAACTTTCCATCCCTGAAGAATTTTCTTTCATTTGATACCCATATTTACAAATGGGTAGGTGTACCGACTTTCGATTTTTTTTTGGGAACCACAAGTCGGTTCGTTGGAAAACATTATTTTCATGTATTGGAGCAAAATGTCAATATATATTTGACCAAAAAAGTTTACCTAAGCACGTATATGAACATAAGTAATCGGTTCTCAGGTCACAATAGAGCGATCATGCCAATTTTGTTCCGACAGCTTAGATATATAAGTAATCTAAATCTAAAGTTTCATTGCTCTAGCTCTTCAACATTTTCTGTAATCGTGATTTCAACAGACAGAAGGACAGACGGACAGACGGACAGACAGCCAGACGGACATCGCTAAATCGACTCAGGAGGTCATGCTGATCAAAAATATATATATACTTTTCCATAGCGGAGATGCTTTTTTCAGGGTGTTACAAACGGCGTACCAAACTGAATATATCCTTTCACTCTTAGTGTAGGGTATAAAAAAGTTTTTTTTTTATAACTGTTAATGCATAGACGGATCATTTGGGGTTGATTTTAAATAGCTTTTTCTATTGTGGTATTTCATTCATAAAATCAGAACTCTGACCATGCTTTCTTGGTGTTTTCAGATTCTATTTACCTATTGAATTCATCCAATCCACGAGATAAGTTTTAATGTCTTTCAGCGGCATCGGCAAATAAAGTGCGTATGCTGCATATTTAACTTATGTTATCTACAGTGATTTAATTTATTGAATGTTGCCTTGACTGCCTGCACCGATATATTCTTGCCATGGTGGGCCTAAGTACAGTCACTATCCTACCAAGATACACATTTAAGTTTTGAAAATCCGAACAGATTGGCAGCCGATTTTGTTATTTTGTTTTCCGTCAAACACATTATAGTATGTTTATATTTGTCTTTTTTAACATATTTCTGTTTCATTTATATATTATAGCAATTTTATAAAGAAATGCAACCTTAGTTGATACGGTGTATTTCACAGAAGAAACAATAAGGTTATTCACGAAACGGAGCAGTTCCGATGTAGAGTAGCAGTTGTACAACAACAAAATACATTGGTGGCAAAATGATGCTGAATTTTTGACTTTTGGGTACTTGATATTACAGACAGTGTTTGATTATTGAATTGAAATTCACTAAAATTCATTATATATATTTAAATGAAAATGTGTATTTTTAATGAATATGTACATATATGCATGTGAATAAAAAAGAAATGATGGCATATGTCCACTGTTTTAACAATAAATATTAACGAGTTCCTATATAAGGTATGAGTTTATTTCTTAAAATGACATCACTAATCTAATGTGTTTACTTTGTTTAAATTATAATAAATTGATATGAGATATTGAATTACAAATAAGTATCAAAATGCATACATATATATTGTATATGGCAATAAATGTAAAAGTTTAATGAAACAAAAACATCTATTTTTGGTACATCAAACTGAAAACTACAACACTACACAAATATGAAATAAGTGTATTTACGAAATATGATACAATTCTACAATACTGCTAATGTACATCGGCAACTGCTCCGTTTCGTGAATACCTTTAATGTAAATCGGGAATTATTTATAAAATAAAACATTTTAAGTTTCAACGCAACTCGCCTGGCAACATCTCTTACTCGTTGCATACATACAAAAAATGAGCACCATATTTATACTATGATGTACTTTTATGAGTATGAGAAAAAGATAAAATACGTAATGCTACTCCCTCGTCAGAAGAAAAATAAATGAGTTGAAGACAAGACTCATGAGTAGCAGTGTAGATATTTATGTTTTTATAATTAGTACTGAATAAATAAAAAAAAGTACCAAATTGGAAAAAAAATTACTGAATTTTTTTGTATTTCGAGATTATGTAATTTGCACATATTTGAATGGTATTTCAACGATTTTTTTTCTGATTGTGTCTTGCTTCCGACGACTTACGTTTTCTAAATATCATTAATATCAGTTTTTCAATGAATTTCATTAGTTTTGTAGTTATGGTAGAATATATAATAAATTGAATATTTATTGAGATTTTGTCAAGCTTTCAAATAAAAATGCAGTAATGCTGGATACTGAACATCGTCTCAATTTTGCGTTGCTATAGGAAGAGGAGAACTTTAAACGGAATGAAATTCTTCAATTGAAGACCAATTCAATAATAGGTCTAAAGGTCTGCATGACGTTGGGAATCAGTTCTGTGATATGCCTAAAGCGTAAAGTTGCCGGTTGTTCTCATATAAAGGAACATAACTAGAACCGACTCATAATATTTTCCCATAGGTTTACGACTGCAGTGTTCATAATCTCTATTAAAATCCTAAATTGAATAACAGTTTAGGAGTTGCTCTATGTCATAGTCGTACATAAAATAAAATTTTCTTTGCCAGATAAATTGTACCGAAAATGTCTCCGTAGTAGAAACATACTTTTGAGATGCAGATGTACTGAAAACAGTACAATTGTATCGAACTTATCATCACTGATGAGTAGTAAAGTTTTTACTCTCCGTTAATTAACCATTTATGAGTAGAGAGTAACTTGTATTTTTTTCTCTTACTCACTCATGTCGTGTGTAGTAAAATTAAATGTGTCCTTTTTCACTTAAGCGGATTATGCATGAGTGAGTCATTATGAGTATTTTATTATGTTAATTTCCGAACTCTGAGATATATATATATATATATATATATATATATATATATATATATATATATATATATATATATATATATATATATATATATATATATATATATATATATATATATTTATATATATATATATATATATATATATATATATATATATATATATATATATATATATATATATACAGGGTGGTCCCTAAAATATTTTCGGTGCACATATTTTAGGATCTGATTCCTTGGTACATACCATTAACAAAATTGTTCTAGAGTTAGGGTTTATTTGGAACACCACAGGGTGTTTTCAAAAATTACTTTACAAAAAATGGTACAACCTTATACTTCATTATAATTTCTACAATTTATAGCCCACAGCAAAAATAGTTTTTAGTATAACCGTGTTACAAAACATGGGTTGTTGTCAACTACACGCCTACATGATCAAAAATACATATTTATCCTAACCAAAACGAGTTGAATTTTTTAACTTATAAAGTTGATTTTAAGTATATACGGATTTACATAAAAATATTCAACTAAAAACTTTAAAAATTTTAGTATTATGTTAAGCAAAATAAGCTGTTGAGTTACATTTATTAACTATTAGGTTGAAACATTGTATGCAAACATTGTGTCCATAAACAAAACCGTATGGTTGGGAAATTTAACTATATAGATTAATTTTTCAACTCATTTAGTATAAAAATATCAACTATAAAGTTGAAAACTCATTCTTTAAGGTTATTCAATTTTTAGTAAAAAGAAATTTATATTATTTTATAAATTTATATATATTATTTTATTTTAATTATTTATTTTTCTATTCCATTTTTATACATAATTAAGCATTTTTCGTCTCTTTCGATTGATATTTATTTTATGTTTTAAATCATTTATATTTTTTTGCTTCACACCTTGTTTGTCCGCTACCTCGAGAATTCTCTAACCGTCTGTAACAACTAATAACATATTTGACGAACAGACATCTATCATCATTACTATCATTTAATATTAGTGCTATATAAACAAACTTTCGTCGAAAAGGACGTTTCGAATTATATAGCGTGCATACGAGTGAATGTTACTGATATGGTGACCAGTGTTGCCATCACCCAATGGCCAAATATGCCTAAAATTTCTTAAAAACTGGCTAAAAATGGATTGAATAGATTAGAAACTCTTCAGTTAGGTGCCTCATTTTTTGAATAATTTTGCGGACTGGACACTTAAATAATCCCGTTTAAGTTTCTTGAAATACTTTAATATTCATTTGTTAACCACTTTAAGGCAAATATCATTTATTCGGGATCCATGTCGAAAACTAAAAATCTTGATCTTTTTATGCATTTTCAGTAAAAACATTTTGATTTAATAAAAAAAGGGACATTTTGAAACTACTCATTTTACTATGATAAAGGATGGAGTTAGCCAAGGTCAGGAAGAATGAATGTCAGTTGACGCCCATTAATGGCTCAACTCCCATCTTATGCTCTCTGACTATAGGTCTGAGGTCCTCTCATCACTCCTTTCCTAATCCTAACTTTCCCTTCCACCTCCACTATCCCCTGGGCTGGATTAAGGTACTCGTGCTGAGAATCTAACCTGGCAGTGGGCCCAGTTTAAAAACTTGCACTGTCGCCAGCGGAGGTATCGGATACCTGGCGACCTTTGAACTTAGATAGCCCCACCCGTATATAGCGGATCTCTGTGCGGGTGGTACTGTACTTCTCCGCAACTCGTGGGACCTAAAATGAACGACAACAACAAACAAACGAAAAGACCGAAAGACCTGATCTAGTCACGCAAACTGGTATCGCCCCACCTGACAACCATGGAGGCGATACACCCATAATGACCGACGATGTTATCGCAGAGACGATGGTGAAAGCCCTTTCGTTCTTCGGCACCCTGCACATTAACAATGAGGAAGAGGAGTCAAACCCTCCCTCACAGGTCACCGCAGGCCCGGACACGGAAGAAGAGTTGCTAGCGGGCTCTTATGATAACGACACGACGGTCATCGCTGTACCTACACCGGCGACGGACAACAAACGCCGGAGGTACAAGGGGTCATTGAGGTACCTCAAAAAACTGAGTGCTAGGGATCAGACAAGGCCTCACTGATCGAGACTTGGCACTCAAAAAGAAGCACACGCAGGTGTTGAAAAGCTACGAACGGAGGGAGCTCAGCAAAGCTCCAGCACTCGCTACTTCAAGCACCTGCGCCCCTGAAAAACCACCCATACTTGCCCCTAAAAAGGCGAACATAGGAATGGCTTCGAGGAAAAGGATGATGCTTCCAAATCCATATCGGGACTCAAATCCCACGAGGTTTTGGACAGCCAAATCTCAGTAGGTGAAAGGGCCGGAACCTCGGGGCTGTCAGCCAAGAGGCAAAGGTCGGAGGAAGAACGCAAGGATAAAACCCCGAAACGGACCAAAAAGTCCACCAGTTTCGAGGCCACTTCAGCGGATCTACAAGTGGCCATCATTGACGAATCGGATCCTGATGGCAGGATCAATTCCGAAGGATGGCTGCATGCAGAGCCGGTAGGAGATGCAGAGCCGCTAGGAGATTACAATTTCGACGGCGCAGGATGGTACAAAGGGGTTAAAGTCGTATCATGCGACTCACAGGGATCACTGTAATTTTTGACCAGTTCCATCGCCAAAATATGTGAACTTTGGAAGGAGTCAAAACTGAAAGTGGTCTACAGATCCGCGCTACCACTTTGCCTTTAGTATAGGCTATGGATTTCTCCTTCTGCAAAACATGAGGATGCATCCATAGTCAAACTGGTGGCGGCCATAAACAGGGACGTTCCGATAGGCGGTTGGACGCTACTCAACGCACGGCAAAGCCATAACAACGAAGGGAAGGTGTTTCTCTTCGTTGTTGACAGGCATTCAGCGCGGCTGCTCGATGAAAGAGATGGCATGCTGAAGTTTGGGCTTGGGTCAGTGAGGGCGTGGACCGAGAAGGATGACGATGAAAAGGGGCAAAAAGTCGTACCAGTTGCAGGTAGTGAAAATTAATTTGCAAGCCTGCAAAGCCGCAACCTAATGATCCTTTTAACTGAAGACGATGTAGACGTGGTCTTAGTCCCAGAACCCTGGATAGCATATAACCAGGTACAAGGGCTAACATCGAAACAATACAATCTGTTTCACTCTACAATTGGAGGTAAGATAAGATGCTGTATTCTAGCTAGAAAAACACTAAATGCTTTCTTCCTACACAAGTACAGTAATGATGACAAGGGACAATACAGGTTGAAAACAACGAGAAGACGATAATTTTCAGTTCAGCCTATATGCCATACGACGAAGAAGATCCCCCTCGGAGAGCAGTCCGAGAACTTGCAGACTATGCGAAAACACGGAACCTGCCACTGGTGATCGGATGTGAAGCCAACGCACATCACAGCCAGTGGGGTAGTAAGGATATCAACGAACGAGGTGAGTCAATCTCTGAATTTCTTATATCCTCGGACTTTATCTTGTGCAACAGGGGAGATCATCCCACTTTTCAAAATCCTGGACCTGACTTTAATCAATAACACTGAACTAATTGAGGTCGAAGACTGGAAAGTGTCTTCTAAAAACTCCTTTTCGGACCATTTTAGAATACTTTTCAACATTAACTTCAAACCTAGTAAGATAAAACCTTTTAGGAACCCTGCGAAAACAAAGTGGCCAAAATATTCAGAGTGAATATCAGAAAACGTGCCGCACACATGCGAAACATCTTTTCCTGACTGTATATCCATAGACTCCGCGGTAGAAAATGAATAAAGCCTTCTTAAAGTTTTGCCCAATCTCTCGCCGTCACAAAACTACCAAAAATTCTTGGTGGACAAGTGAACTTAAAAAGCAGAGAACAGAGGTTAGAAAACTACATAACAAGGCCAGGAAAAGTAAGCTTGAAATTGACTGGACCAAGTATAGATCAGAACTAAATACCTATACGAAATCCATAAGGGACGCTAAATTCAACTCATGGAAAACATTCTGTGAAGAAATTGAAAAGACCAATGATGCAGATAGACTACGTAGAGTTCTATCCAAGGACCCTGTAATACCCAGCTACATCAGACAGACAGACAATACCTGGACCGAATCAGGTCAAGAATCTATCGCACTCCTAATGGAAGTTCACTTCCCAGGATGTAGAGACCCTGACGACACGACCCCTACATATAACTCGGAGCCGATTTACAATAGACTCTTGGCAACGAATCACAATGAAATCGGCTCCGATGTAGACAGTATGTTAACAGATAGAATGATAACATGGGCTATTAAATCGATCAAGCCCTACAAATCCGCCGGACGATAAAATACCAGCCATGTTGATACATGCTCTTACAGCAATAGGTACATGGCTAAAAACAATTTCGTATAATTATTGATCCTTAAAAAATATCTCATTAGGGCTGAAATATTATGTTTATATGGCAGGTAGACGGACGTGGCAGTTCACTGAACTAGGCCATACTTCGAATTCATATTACTACATACAAAAAGGAATACAAGTAAAATTTCATGACTTTAACTTATATAAGACCAAAGATTTTGCATTTTATATGTTAAAGTTATATGACAGGTAGGAGTGGTAGTAGGTCAATCACAACAATTTTCAGTGCTCCATATAAATTCAATATATCATTGGAAATAACACCGGCACTATGCGAGATATGATGATGATCATTACAGGGGCGGATCCAGAAATATGACATAGGGAAGACGATTGATTTTTTGCGCCTTTTTCCAAATTTTTCTAAAATGCGCTGCAAAACTTTATTTTGCGCCCTTTTTATATTTTTCATCAAATACAGTGAATATTGAATTATACACAACTCAACTTTTTTTCTTTAAACCACCAGTTTTATTTGGTTAAAAAAAAATAAAATAGGGTGTGATCGGATCTGTGGTACCCTACAAAAATCGAAATCCGGAGCACCTACATATTTGGTCTCAAATGAAAGATAATAATGCCACATATGGTTATTTTTATGATCTGATAACCATAGCGATTGGGATTTGTAATTATGTACAAACAAATTAAAATGATATGCTGATTGTTGAGAAAAATATTTAATTATTTATCAAAATGCCGACGAAATTTAGAAATGACACGTTTTTTTTAAATATTCTAGAAGTGGCCCAACAGTTAATTATAATATTTCGTTGAGAAGTTATATCAAGGAAGCGCCGCAGGCGCCATTTTCTGTAGAATATATTAAATTTTTTAAAACATAAATACAAAAGTGTATAATAGACTCCTGAGTAAATTTCATTACGTTTGGGTACCCACACTTGTACGTAGATATTATTCGTGTATAAAATGAACTCAGTTGTTAAAACTAAAAAGGGTCCTGACGTCACTGGGGTTACCGGACCATGAAAATAATTACATATTATTCGAGAGATCATAACCATTCATTTCTGTATCTACATCTTCATATATGTAGATGTAAAAGTTTTTAATTTATCTAGGATACCACAAGTCCGCCGCGCCCTAATTTAGTCTGGGACCCAAACAGAGGGAATAGTTTGATGAAAAAATATTTCACTTCATCCGGTTACGTAAAGTTCAACCAATTTGTTTGTTTGGAGATTTTTTGATAGGAGTAACGACTTGTTTCCATATATATCAAAAATATTAATTAATTGTAATTTTTTATAAATATGTATCTAAAATAAAAATTATATTTGACTTTTGAAAATATTTATCAAAATAATTATTTTTGACTTTGATAAATATTAATCAAACATTTATTTACATTTCTCAAATATAATTATTAATAAATATTTTAAAATTTAACAGTCCTATAATTAAAATAATGTCATAAATTAAAAATTTCATCGAATGTTATCTAATGGTATCCTTTGTTTTATAGTGCCATCCTTTCTTACAATGACTTTTTACATATAAAATTGAAAATTATTTTTGGTCTATGATTTTAGGAAGGTATACATATATATCTCAGTACCCTTTGAAAACAAAATTCTATTTGTGTATCATATTAAAGGTAATCAATACTGACATTTCGTTTGAAAACTTCTTCAGATATACACAATGTATTATTAATGATTATTTTCACTTTTCAAGTCAGCATACACGGAGATAAAAGTTTTAAAATCCAGAAGGAATCAAGAAGTATACGAAGTGATATTCAGCTAATCCGAAAATCCTTAATTTCAAGAAATGGATTTTTTTAGTTGTCATAAAAGTAACAAAGTGGAATTATTCTTGTATTCAGTTATTAATTTTTTAGGTATCAAAAAAGTAATTAAGTAGAATTAATCTTGAATTCAGTTATTAATTTCTTAGGTATCAAAAATGTTGTTGTTGTTGTTTTTGTCCCAAAATTTAATGAACACGTGTTCGTATAGTTGTTTGTCCGTCTGTCAGCACCATCTGTTTGTTCGTGTGTCTGTCTGTCGATATGTTGAAAGTAACTAAAAGCAATTATTTCGAAGGTAACATAAAAAAATATGTATTTTAGTTAATTTATTGTTTATTTAGAATTTTATTACCTTATATGTATTTTTGTATATTAAATGACTTCTTTGAATACTTAATGTAATTGAATTGTTTATTTTATTTTTATGTGTATTATTACTATTATTATTATTTAATTTAATCTATGTATATTATTTTAAAACCGTTTACTTTACCTTATACATTTTCTCCTCTTCTGCTGCCTCTACTGTCGGTTATGTATAAACCTTCCGCACGTTACCCATAAGCGTTGTATAGTGTATTTACATAACAATGGAATGAAATCATCTTGGTATTTATGCGAAACTGAATCTCAATTCATGTTTACGAAATGAAACCATACCAACATTCGTAGGAAAATTCGTTTCTTCTATTTTTATATCTTGTTCTATTCGTGAAAACACACACATGAAAACATTGTATATCATGCCGTTTTCTTAATGCCTAAGAAAAAAAAATCTGCAGTCCAGACAAATTGTACTTAGTTACTTTTTTGATACATAAGAACTTAATGTCTGAATATCTAGAAAAATTTGGCTTAGTTAATTTCAACAGACAGACAGGCAGACTAACAAACATATGGCGACCTCGCAAAAAAAAGCATACGAGCGAATATTACAGACAGAGCAATATCGATGAAAACAACAACAATACATGAACACGTGTTCTTTTTGCGAAGAATACAGCAACAGTTTTGCGTGTTATTCTTGATTTTTAATAATCAATAAATTAACTTCTGAAAATCCAGTTGAATAAAGTTTGATCACTTTTTTGACAACTAAGTAATTTGCTTTCTTGATATCCAGATGACAAATTCTTGAATTTTAGTAGTATTTTATTGATATTAGTCAAATTCTACTATTTTTATTTCTAACCGAATTCTTCTCGAGTTTTATAATTTTATTTCCCTCCGTGTATTTTGGAAACCATAAATCCAAAATATTTTAATTTGATTTTTTTAAAGTACAACATTTTTACCAAGTTTGACGTTTCGCCTATTTTTTGTACCATTCATTCAAGAAGTAACAGGTAATAGTTACTTGACCAATTATTAAATTTACAACAGATTCTTTTAACATCAAAAAGACTGAAAACGTAAAAATCGGATTATAAATCGTCGTTATAGAACTAAAAGTCATCAAATAAATTTTGTTCCAATATCGATTTTATTGCATTTTCAGCCCTATACTTTGGTTACCTTTCTATTCGAATAATCGTGGTTTTTCTAAGATAACTAGTTTTAAAGAAAAAAAATATTACAAATCACTATATACATTTTGAACTAAAATTATATAAGCAAAAGTCCATAAGAAAACAATCCCTATGTAGAAATTTTAAATTTATATTTCAGGTGAAAAAAAGTAAAATTTTCTGATTTTTCCAATCTACAAAGGGGTATCTAAAACAGTACGGAAAACCAAAATGTTGTTGAAGAGGGAAACAAGGATTTCTGGTTAAAAGTTAATTTTTTTCTTGCAAAAACATTTTTATTTGCTAATAACTTCTTCAATTATAATTTTAAACAATCATAATTTATAGCGAAATGACTTGTGGTTTCCAAAAAAAACGAAATTCGGTACACTTACCCATTTGTAAATATGGGTATCAAATGAATGGAAATTCTTCAGCGATTGAAAGTTTGCAGTTATTTTCAGGATTCGTATTCCCCGGTGACTTATATACCACTTCGAATGATAACACATATATGGGTAGGGTATTTATAGTCGGCTTAGACCGACTATAATTTTGATAATCCTAACTATCATAATAACACCTACTATAAAATGTCCCTACTTTAAAATTTCCCATGTGATCTAACATTCCCAATTATTAAATTTACAACAGATTTTTTCAATATCAAAAAGACTGAAAACGTAAAAATCGGATTATAAATCGTCGTTATAGAACTAAAAGTCATCAAATAAATAAGAGGACTGTATGGCTTTACGAAAAATCAAATTGGGTTGCGTTAAATGATTTTTTTCGCAACTTTGGAATTGTGTTTCGCTGATAGAGACATAAATGCCGCGGCTTTATTGGTACAAAATATTATTTTATTAGGTAGGCGGTCTTTCATACCTTCTAAAAAGATAAGCATTAAACTCAAGGACCACTCTTGGTTTAATGAGACTTGCAGGATTGCAGTCAGGTCGAAAGAGGAAGCCTTTCAGAATTGGCGTTCTAACAAGAATGCCGACACAGAAAGACTTCGCATACAGGCTAGGAATCGCTGTAATGCCGTGATCTCGCGCGAAAAGTTTCTTCACGAACAAAATGCGCGCAAAAAGATCCTACTCCACCACAAAGGTAGTAAAAAGTCATTCGTGAAGAACCAGACGACATCGTCTACTCCAACTCTTATTATGAATGGCCAGACCTTCACTGACCCGGTTGATAAAGCTAATCTCTTGGCAGAATTATTTGCAAATAATTCCACGCTCCCAGATGGTAATCAACCACTGCCCGTCGTCGTTTTTGTTTCTTCTGCAATGCCGGATATTCATTTTCGAACTCGGGCAGTTAAAAAGGTTTTAGCAAACCTCAACATTAACAAAGCCTCTGGGCCAGATGGCATATCTGCCCATGTGTCGAAGAAGTGCGCGTCAACGCTGGCTTGGCCGTTGCGTAACCTTTTCAACATCTCCTACACGACAGGAGTTTTTCCATCTTGTTGGAAGATTGCCAATGTTCAGCCAGTTCCGAAAAAGGGCGAGGCTACAAACCCTGCCAATTACCAACCCATTGCAATATGCTCTGCACTCTCCAAGGTAATGGAGAGCGTAATTAACTTCCACCTTGTGAACTATCTTGAGCACAACGAATTGCTCAGTGACCGACAATATGGTTTCCGTAAGACCAGATCCACAGGTGACTTGATGGCGGTCCTCTCCGAAAAGTGGAATAATTGTGTTCACCTTTTCGTGGAGAGTAAAGCTGTTGCTCTCGATATTTCCAAGGCTTTTGATCGAGTGTGGCATAAAGCCCTCGTTTCAAAACTAATTGCATTTGATGTCGGGAAATCTTTTACTCGATGGATATCGAGTTTTCTCCAGGGTCGTTCAATACGAGTTGCGATGGATGGTGTTTTTTCAGAACAACATTTCATCAATTCTGGAGTTCCGCAGGGTTCCGTCCTATCCCCGTCCCTATTTCTGGTATTTATCAATGATCTTCTGTCATTGACTCAGAACCCAATTCACTCCTTTGCAGATGACAGTAACATTCGCCATTCATACTCGTTCAACAAGCGTCCAAAGTCTTTGGAGATTGAGAGAAAAAGATGCACTATGATTGACACACTCAATAATGACCTTAAATCAATCTCCGAGTGGGGTGTTGCAAATAGAGTAGATTTTAATGCAAGCAAGACCCAATGTTGTCTGTTATCTCACCCCTTCCTCCCCTCTATATGGGTATTGTGGATATTGCGCAGTCGGCTGCTCTTGACGTTCTGGGCATATCAATTCAATGTGATCTCCGTTGGAATGATCACATATTTAATGTATCGAAAGAAGCGGCTAAGTGCCTCGGTTTTTTAAAACGATGTAAAACATACTTCACTCCTGCTGACTTACGCACTGTCTACACCACCTATATTCGGCCTTAAATGGAATTCAATTCGCACATTTGGGCAGGGGCTTCAAAATCTTCCTTGGAGTTCCTGGACCGAATACAACAACGTGCGATATATTTAATAGGGGATGAAAATATTTCATCGTTTATTGATTCTCTTGAGCACCGAAGGACCGATGGGTGTGTAAGCCAATTTTATAGGTAATACAACGGTAAGTGTTCGAGAGAAATACATGGCCTGATCCCACCAAGTCGTGTGTTTTCTCGTTCTACTCGGGCATCAAACCAAGTCCACCCCTTCGTAGTCCACTCGGCTCTCAACAGAACCACGCATTATAGAAAGAATTCGTTTTTCAGTCGCACGACACGTTTGTGGAACAATCTCCCTGCTTCCGTTTTTCCCGACATTTTCGATATTGGCAAGTTCAAAACAAACATTCACCGACACTACTCCATCTTCCCCCCCTCCCTTTAACCTATCATCCCTTCTTACGATCAACACTGTGCATTGCATGTATAGGGGGCATCCCCTGAGCGTTGGTTAATTTTTATAAAAAAAAAAAAATGTTGTTGAAGAGGGAAACAAGGATTTCTGGTTAAAAGTTAATTTTTTCCTTGCAAAAACATTTTTATTTGCTTTTAAACAATCATAATTTATAGCGCAGTGCCGATTAGATAGAGTACCGATTGGAATTCCCAACCAGACAAACGATGCCCAAAACCTAACTTTATGCTAACTTTAAAAAGTTAACGATATCTGAATGTTGTCGTAAAAGTGATGAAAAAGGTATCGGAAAGACTTACGTATGTCCTCCTCTATGTTGACTTTTAGCTCTCGAAAAAAAACTAAAAAGTTATGTTTAAGTCAACTATTAAAAGGAATCATCAGAAAGTTGTCCTCTAGACAGCCGATAAAATCGCTTAAAAACCGCTTTTAGTTAACCCTTTTAACTACCAATACACATGTAAAATATGACAATAAATTATTATCAATGTATTAGGTTGTCATTGGATTATTTACTTTTCCAAAAATTGATGGAAATAATCAAAAAACAAACTAATACATATCAAATAAATATAAAAATAGACAATAATAACGAAAAACCAAAAACTATGTTTTAAATTTAAATGCATTTTTATTTGAAATTATTTTAGCTGCACTGTTTGTTACTGCAGGAGTCACGTCATGAGACACCTCCTTACACGGTAGAATGAAGCCTATCAATACGATGCTTAATAGATAACTTTTGTAAGAACCTTTTGTAAGTCACCTGAAAAACGATAGTCGCAAAGATAACATTTCGTATTTTGTTCTAGTTGGGATACTTAAAATTATTTTATGTGAATATTTGATTTTTAATTATGAAAAATACACAAAAACATCTAAAACTACAAATTTTCGAACTTTTATCGAATTTATAAAAATACTATTTGGATTTATAGTTTTAAAACGCAAATATTCAAAAAAATATGTATATTTTCTAAAAACTATGGCGCATTAGTATAGATAATTTAAATCAAATTTAAATTTAAAATCATCTTTTTGACAATTTATTCTATACAAAAATTGTGAAAAAAATCGTTTGTTGTTTGTATATGTAGCGATCAGTGTGGACAATCTGTATTGAAATATTGCTAAAAAAAATGATAAAATATATATTATTTATAATTTTAACATTTATATGAAATGTTCGCGTTTAAATAAAACCTGTTGGGAAGGTTAGATCAGATGGGAAATTTTAAATTTGGTGTTATTATGGAATTATCAAATTATAGGATTAACAAAGGTATAGTCGGTCTAAGCCGACTATAAATACCCTACACATATGAGTAGTTACCATTTGTTTACGCCAAAACTTTGGAGTGTAAACACTGTATTATAAATTTAGTACATTCCTTGACAGGTCAAACGTCAAGAGGTGAATTTCGGTACTATCTCTTTCGACCCTTCTTCTTTGAGGTTCTCGGGACTGCACTTGAGCAGCGCTCGATCTCTTTGCTGCCACCCACCAACAGAAGAACTTCTAAAAAGAACATATAAACTTCTGTCCTTTAATTAATTTTGAATTGTTAGGAAAATCCGTAAATAGACGCCTTTTTGCGCAAACATTTCATCCAGAATAAAACAAAATAAATAGAATTTGGATTGCGCCGCTCCAGCTGACTGCATCAACGAAGCTTCGGACGGACAAACAAACATTTTGGTCCAATCGAACCGGATCAACAATTCAAAATTAATTAAAAAGATTTTATTTCATCCAGAATAAAACAAAATAAATAGAATTTGTATTGCGCCGCTCCAGCTGACTGCATCAACGAAGCATAGCTTCGGACGGACAAACAAATAAAAGAGAGAGACGTTTTCAACGAAATTGCAACAAATATCACAGAAACACGAATTCTTAAAGGTACATTTGTAAATCTATATTTGAGCAAAAAATAAGTACTTATAATAATTCTTGAATATTATTATTATTTTTAAAAAATTATTATAATTAATACACAAGTCCATTTTTGACTTCGTGCTCCGTATTAAACAATTCGAATGTCGTTGAATTGAGTGAATTTTGTTTGTGTTTCGTGGTTACCATCCTACTATGCGAAAAGTGTGTGGTTTATAAATAAATAAATTAAAAAAAAGAGTCAACGTGTAAAAAGGAAAATTTTCCATAATGATTTTGTTACTATAATTTTAAAATGATTTTTGGGTCCATTTTGATTAATTCAAAAAAGAAAATTATTTTGAAAAATTTAATTAGTGACGTAGCAACTCTATTTTTTTTCTTTCGCTACTGTTGCGTCAAATACACACACTCTTCGTGATTAGTGAGAACCGACTTTTAATTTGAGTGCCGACTGCATCTCTTCCAGAGAGCACGTGCAGCGTTGCATTTTTTTTGCGTCGAGTTCGTGGCTTTAGTCTTTTTTGAGTGACTTTCATAGAAACTGCTGCCACTCTGCAAGAGTGCAGCATCGTTTTTTTTTAACACGAGTGTTTTATAATTGTGATTGCCATACTGCACACAATTTGTGAGTGATCGGCTGAAAGCTATTGTCGTTTTATTAGTGATCATCGATGGAGAGCCACAATTGAGTGGAAATAATCGCATCGTTGGACGGATCATTTAGTGAGTGGATGCAATTGTGTTTTTGAGACTGGACCTCTCGCGCAATACTTATGCGATTCTCTCAGATCTTTTTGTGAAGAAAATTGAATTGCCTCATCGTGTCAACCTGCTGCAGCAACATTGGACTCTGCTGCTTTGACTCAAAATTAAAATATTATATTGAAATTTATTTCAATAAATTAAATATCGTAATATACAAATGTAATTAAAAATATTGGGTTATTTTTTAAACTTTTTTTGGATTGTATATATGTCTCGACCAAAAAAGGATTAAATTTTAATAATCTTAAAAGATTAAAAAAAAGTTTGTAATACCTCTCTGCATTATATTGTAATACATGTTGTATTACTTTGCATGTAATTCTACGGGATTAAAATTAATGCTAAAAAAGAGTGAAAATACGGATTTGTTTTTGTAAAATTTTTTTTAAAAATATCTATTTTATTTTCTAAATAATATATTTTTATTATTTTCATTATTTTTTTTTTTTTTATAATTAATAACTCTTTGTACACTCTTTAATTATTTTTCGTCTCTTTAGAAATTAGTTTCATTTCATCAGCGCACACCTTGTCCGCTAATGATCTTCTAACATACCGACAACTAGCATTACTGTCATCTACTATTAGAGCTATTTAAACATATTGTCGTCGAAAAAGGCATTTTGAATTATAAAGCAAGCACTGAATGTAACTAATATGGCGACAACGAATTTATTCCATTATCACAGGTTCGAATCTCGGCCGTGGTCCTAATTTTTTTTCTTTTTTTTTATTCTTTTTTCTTCCCTTTTTTTAATTTCTTTTTTTTTTTGTTATTTCAATAGCTAGAAGTATCTTTAATGTGACAAAAGATGGTTGCTTTTTTATCTTTGAATAATTTTTTTCATAATTTGTAAATAATAATTACAAAAAAAAAATCAGAAAGAATAAAAATTAAAAATTGCCCTGGCCGAGATTCGAACCTGCGATTCTGAACTAAATTTAGTAAGTATGGTTTACAATTTAACATTTTATGGTTAACAATTATTAAATAAACTGAGATAAAACTGTCTGAGTTTAAATTTTAAACCTTTAAAGTTTAAACAAATTAAATAAACAGAAAAATAAACTATTGAGTTTAAATTTTAAAACTTTACTGTTTAAAATTATTAAATAAACAGACAAATAAATTATTTGAGTTTAAATTTTAATACAATCGGATGAAGTTTAAATTTTTAATCCATTTGGATTTTTTTATAAACTAAAATAATAACATTTCCAAGTTTAATAAGAAATATATTAAATTTCAATCTGAGTGTGGGTGTAAACTATTGATAAGTTTAAAAATTAGACATAAAAGTATAGAAATCAGCTGTAATCCAAAGAAGGGTTTAAAAAATATTCCAACATTTTTTACCGTGTGATATTCTATTCAAATAAATAAAAAAAATACCGGTGCAATTGTTATTTTATTTTACAATTTTTTTAGCAACGCGTTCCTTCGAAGTGAAGCACAATATAATTATTCTTATATATTATAATAAATTATTTATTATCATAATTTATTTATTATCATAATTATCTTAACTATTTAAATTAGTTCGAAATTTAAATTTTCTATTTTTAGCACCTTTTTTTGTTTTCTAAATTCCTTTCTACTAAATTTTTGATTTTTTTTTATATTACTTTAAAAAATTTATATGTTTTGATTTTGATTTTTTTTGGTGTATGCTTCCCTCATTGAAGCGACATCCCTGCTTGTGTTTATAAATTGTATTCCATACACTTATAGTAAGTGGTCTAACCTTTTTATATTTCAAATTTAACAATTTACTGTTGATTTTTTTTGCTGAACGGCCTTTCATTTAAACTCCATTATGACAGCTTTGGATATTTTTATCCGTGCTGCAGATGCACTGGTCGAATTTCAGTCATCATTTAATGACATTTCGGTTGAAAACCATACAAAATATTCCCTGGAAGTATCCGTGATGAATTAAAATCACTTTGGTCAATTTTTAAAACCAAATATGATCGGTGTCTGCAATTCCTCGATTCTAAGGAAGATTCTGTCGATGATGAAGATATTCCTGTGGTCAAAAGAAAATATAATACCATATTTCAGACTTACGTCTCCAATATGTCCGCTATTAACGAGCTTTTTCACCAGCTCAGCGAAACTTGTACCACCTCAGCTGCCGCCTGCCGTGCCTCCGATGATTTTTCATCGAATAATTTACGCCTTCCTCCTTGCGACACTGATGTGTTCGCCGGCGAATATGCATCTTGGCCTACGTTCAGAGATCTATTCTCTACAATATACATTCGCAACTCACGTCTTACAGATGTTGAGCGTCTTTACCATCTTTTGCAAAAGAGTAGCGGGGACGCACGCGATATAGTGCAAAAGGCTCCTCTTACGAATAGCGGTTTCGATTTAGCCTGGCGAAATCTCAAAAACGTTTATGAGAATAAACGTGTATTGGTCAACGGCCAACTTAAAATTTTATTCGACCTTCCTGTCGTAACTAATGAAAGCGCGGCAGCACTTAAGAATTTGCAACGAACTATTAACAATAGTCTTGCATCTTTTTCTATTTATGATATTGATACGACAAATTGGGATCCCATCCTAATATTTATATGCTCTCAGCGCTTACCTGAAGCCACCTTGGCTCTCTGGGAACAAAGCTTGTTGGATAAGTCGGCTATCCCTAAGTGGAGTTGTCTTGATGCGTTCCTTTCTGAACGCTTCAAGACACTTGAATCCATCGGATACATCCGCGGTCACACTACCGTTAAACTTCCACGTGCAAAACCGCTTCATCCACAACACCCAGCTCTGCCTAAAAAATACAATAATTTTCACACACACCTTACAGGATAACTTTGTGTTCTTTGCCCCAAACAGCAACATGTTTTGCGGGTCTGTAAACTATTTTTACAAATGAGCGTCTCCGATCGCTATTCCACTGTAAAAAAGTTTCAATGTTGCGTTAACTGGCTTAATAGGTCCCATGAGCTTAACGATTGTAAAAGTGCTTACGGTTGCTCAGTGTGTAAAAAGCGTCATCATACGCTTTTACATAGGGATGTCTCTGAGCCTTCGGCTCCTTTTATGAGCAGTGATACGACTACGTCGGCGGCGTCAGGATCCCGTCAACCGCCATGCAACCCCCAAAGTCTTCGATCTTGTTTTGCTTCGCAAACTTCAGAAGTGCTTCTGGGTACTGCCATTATAAATGTATGTCACATGGGAATTACGTACTCAGCAAGGGCACTAATTGATTCTGCGTCTGAAACTTCTTTTATTTCCGAACGCCTTTGTAATCTTTTGAAACTGCCAGTGTCTTCGACACGAGCCTGTATTGCTAGTTTAAACCAAGCACTCGCTGCCAGTCCAACAAAGCGATGCTCTTTTGTAATTGGATCCCTCATTGATCCTAATTTACACTTAGAGGCAACGGCGCTGGTTTTAACCACAATTGCAGGTGCATTGTCATCATCCCTTCTTACGATCAACACTGTGCATTGCATGAATAGGGGGCATCCCCTGAGCGTTGGTTAATTTGTAAAAAAAAAAAAAAAATAGAACCCTCTATCCAGCATCAATTACCAAATATGGTCTTAGCTGATAAAAACTTTGTTCAGAATTCTACAGTTGACGTTCTACTTGATGGTGACCTCTATCCATTGATTATGATGGGGGTGTAAAGCGAAACGTCCTAGGCACCCTGATTGCCCAGGAAACTGTATTTGGCTGGATTCTTACGGGACCACTACCAGTTCACAAAGTTTCTTACTTTGCCACTACTGTTCGTTATGACACTGATGTTACCAAACGTAGCAGTGATTTGCCTTTCGAAACAAACTACCCTTCTATGGTCCAGTTTGGTCATTTGCGAAATACTGAAATTAATCCATATATTCGAAACGTAACTTCTACTTCGAAATGTTTAAGACTGAATGACATGACGCACATAACATGATGCATACATAATTTGTGGATCCTTTCTGATCCATGTACATTTTGATAACCTATGTGTTTTTCTTATTTATTTTAAAACTTTTACGTATTAATTTTGCTTTTTTTCAGCACATAGTATGGAAATATCTTTTCATATAATTTATTTTGCAGAGTGTAAACTGCAAAGTGGGCGGTAATGTTTACGCCAAAACTTTGGAGTGTAAACACTGTATTATAAATTTAGTAAATTCCTTGACAGGTCAAACGTCAAGAGGTGAATTTCGGTACTTTCTCTTTCGACCCTCCTTCTATAAGGTTCTCGGTACTGCACTTGAGCAGCGCTCGATCTCTTTGCTGCCACCCACCAACAGAAGAACTTCTAAAAAAAAACTTTAAAAACTTCTGTCTTTTAATTAATTTTGAATTGTTAGGAAAATCCGTAAATAGACGCCTTTTTACGCAAACACCATTAAATGTGGTATATAGGTCACCAGGGTATACGAATCCTGAAAATAACTACAAACTTTCCATCCCTGAAGAATTTTCTTTCATTTGATACCCATATTTACAAATGGGTAGGTGTGCCGAATTTCAATTTTTTTTTGGGAACCACAAGTCGGTTCGTTGGAAAACATTATTTTCATGTATTTGAGCAAAATGTCAATATATATTTGACCAAAAAAAATTACCTAAGCACGTATATGAGGTATTTGAACATAAGTAATCAGGTCACATTAGACCGATCATGGGGCGATGGGGGCGAATGCAAATTCGTCTTATTTACAAAATGTTTGTGCCTCTATAGAAGGGCGCAAAATATACAGAAAGGCGCAAAAGCATAAAATTTCAAATGCGCCGTATTTACAAAATGTTTGCGCCTCTGTAGAAGGGCGCAAAATATACGGAAAGACGCAAAATTTTCTAAAAAGTATAAAATTTCAAATGCGCCTTATCTACAAAATGTTTGCACCTCTATAGAAGGGCGCAAAATGTACAGAAAGACGCAAAATTTTCTAAAATGTATAAAATTTGAAATGCACCTTATTTACAAAATGTTTGCACCTCTGTAGAAGGGCGCAAAATGTACAGAAAGGCGCAACATTTTCTAAAAAGCATAAAATTGCAAATGCGCCTAATTTATAAAATTTTTGCGCCTCTACAGAAGGGCGCTAAATATAGTAAAAGGCGCAAAATTTCAGAATTTTTAGGACTTTTTAAAAGAATGGTAACTACAGAGAAAGGCGCTAAATTTTCAAAAAAATAAAAACAAAATGGAAAAAGCGCTTAAAATGAAGAATATTTGCGGCTTTTAAAAAGATCGAAATATAGGAAAAGGCGCCAAATTTTCAAAAAAGAAAACACAATTAATTTACAGAGTAAATATGCGTCATATTAATTATACCCTACACTAAGAGTGAAAGGGTATATTCAGTTTGGTACGCCGTTTGTAACACCCAGAAGTAAGCATCTCCGGTATGGAAAAGTATATATATTCTTGATCAGCATGACCTCCTGAGTCGATTTAGCGATGTCCGTCTGTCTGTCCGTCTGTCTGTCCTTCTGTCTGTCTGTTGAAATCCCTACTACTTTTAAAATTGAAGAGCTAGATAAATGAAACTTATAACTTAGATTACTAATATACCTACGCTGTATGTGCGTGACCTATGATCCGACCACTTATGTTCAAATACCTCATATAAAATGTACATATAAAGATCAATTTTTATGTATACGTGCTTAGGTAAACTTTTTTGGTCAAATATATATTGACATAATGCTCAAATACATGATAATAATGTTTTCCGGCGAAAAGACTTGTGGTTCACAAAAAAAAAAATCGAAATTCGGTACACCTACCCATTTGTAAATATGGGTATCAAATGAATGGAAATTCTTCAACGATTGAATGTTTGTAGTTATTTTCAGGATTCGCATACCCTGGTGACCTATATATCACTTTGAATGGTAACCACACATATGTGTAGGGTATTTATAGGGTATAGGCTTAGGGTATAGGCTTAGACCGACTATAATTTTGATAATCCTAACTATCATAATTACACCTACTTTAAAATTTCCCATGTGATCTAACCTTCCCAACTGGTTTTTGGTTTGTTTTGATAATTTTGCGCTTGTTAAGACGATAAAATACTGTAAGTTATGCGCTGTTTTAATTTTGATTGTTATTTGAATAGTTTACGCCTTTTTGAGCTTTTCTCTCTACATTGCGCCTTTGTGTAAAATTTACTAACTATTTCCAGATTACTAATATTCTGTAAATTACCTTTTTAATTGTTCGCTTTTTTTTAAATTTTGGGACTTAAAAAAAACTTTTTGACATTTCGTTAAAATTGCCCAAAATATCGGGTAACTTTTATTTTAAAGTTGACTTTAAATTGTCTACGAATATGCGCCATTGTATTTTGACAAAGATTCTGAAGATTACACAATTCGAGTTTTAAGTGTTTTGAGATCTATATCAAAATGTCCCAAGACAAAAATTTTAGGCAATGTCGAGACAGTTTAGAAACATTGTTTCGACATATTTTAAAAAGAGATAGGCGGAGTTTGTATCACAAGCTGTCTGATCGAACTGTCCGATCCCAAAATATGCCGTGAATCTGTCATTAAAATTCCACAAAATTTTACAACCTGCTATACACTTATTCCATTTATCTGTGTGTTGGTCGGAAATATTCCTGAAAAATGACATAAATTTTGTCTCGGGTTATCAATATTAAATCGAATTTAAACATTAATTTTAAACAACTTTAATAATTCGACTTAAAAAAATTCGACTTTTTCAGAATTTTTGTATAGAATAAGCTGCCAAATAGATGATTTTGAATTTAGTTTTTTAAAAATATACATATTTTTTTGCATATTTTCGTTGTGTCGGGTAACTTTTATTTTAAAGTTGACTTTAAATTGTCAACGAATATGCGCCATTGTATTTTGACAAAGATTCTGAAGATTACACAATTCGAGTTTTAAGTGTTTTGAGATCTATATCAAAATGTCCCAAGACAAAAATTTTAGGCAATGTCGAGACAGTTTAGAAACATTTTTTCGACATATTTTAAAAAGAGATAGGCGGAGTTTGTATCACAAGCTGTCTGCCCGAACTGTCCGATCCCAAAATATGCCGTGAATCTGTCATTAAAATTCCACAAAATTTTACAACATGCTATACACTTATTCCATTTATCTGTGTGTTGGCCGGAAATATTCCTGAAAAATGACATAAATTTTGTCTCGGGTTATCAATATTAAATCGAATTTAAACATTATAGACGCATAACCATAGACAATTTTAAACAACTTTAATAATTCGACTTAAAAAAATTCGACTTTTTTAGAATTTTTGTATAGAATAAGCTGCCAAATAGATGATTTTGAATTTAGTTTTTTAAAAATATACATATTTTTTTGCATATTTTCGTTGTGATTTATGAAAGTTTAATAAAAGTTCGACAATTCATAGTTTAAGATGTGTTGGTGTATTTTTCATAATTAAAAATCAATTATTCACAAAATATAGTTTTTAAGTATGTTTCAAATTATAATTGAAGAAGTTATTAACAAAAAAAAATCGATATTGAAACAAAATTTATTTGATGACTTTTAGTTCTATAACGACGATTTATAGTCCGATTATTACGTTTTTAGTATTTTTGAAATTAAAAAAACTGTTGTAAATTAATTTAATAATTGGTGAAATAAATATTACCTTTTATTTCTTGAATAAATGGTACAAAAAACTAGGTTAAATATCAAACTTAAGTTTGGTACAAATGGTACAATTGGTTTTTGGATTTTTGGTTTTCGAAATATGCTGACTTGTTATGTGAAAATATTCCTTAAAAATACATTGTGTATATCTGAAGTAGTTTTCCAACGAGATGTCGGTATTGATCACCTTTAATATAATACACAAATTGAATTTTATTTCCAATGGATACTGAGATATGTACAGCTACGTAAAATCAGAGACCAAAAATATTTTTTTTTTTTCAAATTTATATGTAAAAAGTCATTGTAAGAAATAATGGCACTGTAAAACAAAGGGTACCATTAGTTAACATTCGATGAACATTTTTAATTTATGATCTTATTTTTATTATAGGACTGTTAAATTTTAAAATATTTTTTAATAATTATATTTGAAAAATATAAATAAAAGTTCATATTATTAAAGTTAAAAATAATTATTTTTGATAAATACTTTCAAAATTCAAATATAATTTTTATTTTAGATACATATTTATTAAAATCAAAATTCATTATTATTTTTGATATATATATGGAAAAAAAGTAGTTACTCCTACCAAAAAATCTCCAAACAAACAAACAAATTGGCTGAACTTTAGATAACCGGAGGAAGTGAAATATTTTTTCTTCAAACTATCGGACTTGTGGTACCCCAGATAAATCGAAACCTTATACACCTACCTATATGAACATGTAGGTACTGAAATGAAAGATATTGATCTCACGATTAATATGTTATTATGTTCATGATCCGATAACCCCAGTAACCTCAGGACCCTTTTTAGTTTTAACAGTTCATTTTAGACAGGAATTATATATAGATACAAGTTTGGGTATCTTTATGGGTACCCAAACGAAAAGAAATTTAATCAGGAGTCTATTATACACTTTTGAATTTATGTTTTAAAAATATATAATATAATATTTTATAAAAAAATTTCATCTGTGGCGCTTCTTCGATATAACTTGCAAACGAAATATTATAATTAACTGTTGGGCCACTTCTAGAAAATTAAAAAAAAAACGTTTCAGCGTTACCTATTCATTTCAAAATTTTCTTCGTCATTTTGATAAATAAATAAATAAATAAATATTTTTCTCAACAATCAGCATTTTTTTTACATACTTACAAATCCTAATCGCTATGGTTATTAGATCATAAAAATAACCATATAATTACAAATGTGGCATTATTACCTTTCATTTGAGTACCTATATGATCAAATATGTAGATGCACCGGATATCGTTTTTTCTGGGGTACCACAGATCCGACCGCACCCTATATTTTTTTTGTTTTTTAAGCAAATAAAACGGTTGATTTAAAGAAATAAAGTTGCTTTAAAGAAGTACAGTTGTATAGAATATAAGGTACAAAAAATATAAAAAAGGGCGCAAAATACATTTTTGGGGCGCATTTTAGAAAAAATTGGAAAAAAGGCGGAAAAATTTGGGATTGATTTTAAATAGCTTCTTCTATTGTGGTATTTCATTCATAAAATCAGAACTCTGACCATGCTTTCTTGGTGTTTTCAGATTCTATTTACCTATTGAATTCATCCAATCCACGAGTTAAGTTTTAATGTCTTTCAGCGGCATCGGCAAATAAAGTGCGTATGCTGCATATTTAACTTATGTTATCTACAGTGATTTAATTTATTGAATGTTGTCTTGACTGCCTGCACCGATATATTCTTGCCATGGTGGGCCTAAGTACAGTCACTATCCTACCAAGATACACATTTAAGTTTTGAAAATCCGAACAGATTGGCAGCTGATTTTGTTATTCTGTTTTCCGTCAAACACATTATAGTATGTTTATATTTGTCTTTTTTAACATATTTCTGTTTCATTTATATATTATAGCAATTTTATAAAGAAATGCAACCTTAGTTGATACGGTGTATTTCACAGAAGAAACAATAAGGTTATTCACGAAACGGAGCAGTTCCGATGTAGAGTAGCAGTTGTACAACAACAAAATACATTGGTGGCAAAATGATGCTGAATTTATGACTTTTGGGTACTTGATATTACAGACAGTGTTTGATTATTGAATTGAAATTCACCAAAATTCATTATATATATTTAAATGATAATGTGTATTTTTAATGAATATGTACATATATGCATGTGAATAAAAAAGAAATGATGGCATATGTCCACTGTTTTAATAATAAATATTAACGAGTTCCTATATAAGGTATGAGTTTATTTATTAAAATGACATCACTAATCTAATGTGTTTACTTTGTTTAAATTATAATAAATTGATATGAGATATTGAATTACAAATAAGTATCAAAATGCATACATATACATTGTATATGGCAATAAATCTAAAAGTTTAATGAAACAAAAACATCTGTTTTTGGTACATCAAACTGAAAACTACAACACTACACAAATATGAAATAAGTGTCTTTACGAAATATGATACAATTCTACAATACTGAATTCATGTATTTGTTTTTGTATGAAAAATATAAAAAATAAGTACATATTATTATTGAATTTCAGATCAACTTTTAAATAAATTTGTCTTAAATTTACTGAAATTGCATTTATTTAGCTGTCGAGAAAAGTATAGAAAAATAAATACATTAAATCACTCGTCTTCTTCTTTTATTTCTTATTTATTTACTTCACATAATTTTAACTATTAATTAATTAAATAAAAATGTTATTTATATTTCAGTTGCCACTAGCTGGCATCGAACTCCTGACTCCGGCGTTATAGTCCACTGCTCTACTCGTTAGGCTACACATTCATCTACTTTTGTTTTAGATTTTTGCCTCAAAAACAAAATTTGTGAAATGTTCAATTTTTTTTTAGTGTCACATTCCAAAAAAAAAAATCAATGTATTTTCATTTATTGTCGATGCGTCAAAAATGTTAGTCATTCAAGAACTTCTACACAAGTTTTAAAATCACAATATTTCACACAAAACATATAAATGAAATTGGTATATTTTTGCAAAAACAAAAGCCCTGGTCATTTTTTTAAATTCTTTACTTTTTCATATATTTATTGCACTTCATTATCATTATTTATAAATTTTCCATGTTGTATCACAATTGAAAAAATGCAAAATCAAATACAAATAACAAGCACAAATTACATATTTTGTATGAAATAAGAAAACAAATACACTTTTCATTAAAAAGTAAGAAAATAAATGCAAATGTAATTGATATGTATTAAAAATACATTTTTTTGAAACAAGTGCATAAATTGTATTAATTTTAATACATAATTTTTTGAGTGTAGATACAAGTGTGGGTACCCAAACAAAAAGAAATTTACTCGGGAGTCTATTATACACATTTGTATTTACGTTTTAAAAAATAAAAAAAATAATATTTTCTAAAAAAAATGTCGTCTGCGGCGCTTCCTCGATATAACTTCCCAACGAAATATTATAATTAACTGTTGGACCACTTCCAGAAAATTTTAAAAAGCGTTTCAGCGTTACCTATTCATTTCTAAATTTCGTCGTCGTTTTGATAAATAAAACTGTTCGGCAAAATGAGCACTATTGTTTCTCCCTGTATTTTTTCATATCATTTCTACATAATTTTAATGTGCTGATTCGAACTGAGTTTTCAGTTTTACCCTATACGAAACGTTTTTGAGAAAAATGCAATTTATGATTTTTGCATTTTCACTGCATTTTACAAAAAAAAAATATTTTTATAAAATGACTGAACAGCCATTAAATAAAAATAAAAACAGTTATTGTCCATGAACAAGTTAAGAAATGTTATGGCGGAAAGACAACTTGAATATTGTTTAAGATTTGGTTGCAATAACCTGTTAAACGTTAAAAATTGAGTAAAAAAGGAATTTGTGAAATCGCCAGAAAAGCATATTTAATTAAAATTACTAGAAATGTTACTCATTTCGACAATCAACTTTAATAATAAATTCGACTTTTTTGACAATTTTTGTATAGAATAAATCGATAAAGTTTGACAATTCTCTTTTGTATTTATGTTTTAAAAAATAATTAAAATTTAATATTTTCAAAAAAAAATTTCGCCTGTGGCGCTTCCTCGATATTACTTCCCACCGAAATATTGTAATTGACTGTTGTAACTGTAACTTTTACCAAATTTAAAAAAGCGTTTCAGCGATACATATTCATTTCTAAATTTCGTCGTCATTCTGATAAATAATTAAATTTTTTTCTCAACAATCAGCATTTCATTATAATTTTTTTTTTACATAATTACAAATCCTAATCGCTATGGTTATCAGATCATAAAAATATTCATATAATTACAAATGTGGCATTATTACCTTTCATTTGAGTACCTAAATAGGTAGGTACACCAGTTTTCGATTTTTCTAGGGTGCCACAGATCCGATCGCACCCTATTTTTTCTTTTTTAAGCAAATAAAACTGTTGGCTTAAAGAAAGAAGGTTGGTATAAAAAAGTAAAGTTGTGTATAATTCATTATTCACTGCATCTGAGGAGATAATATAAAAAAAGGGCGCAAAATAAATTTTTGGGGCGCATTTTATAAATATTTGAAAAAAAGGCGCAAAAAAATCAATCGACCCCCCACCCCCAATTCATACTTCTGGATCCGCCCCTGCATCTACGTAGAATGTTTTCGGTTCAAATTGATTGCAATCAAAAATGTATATCTTAAGTACTTTTATTGTGAAATCATTGAGGCACATCCACAGTACTACACGAAAAAGGTCAAAATATTCGACATTCGTAAGTTTGGTCAATTTCTAGATTTTACGCACCTTCTAAAATTTTATCTCTATAAATTGGAATTGCTAAACCAATAGATCTTTTTATGCTTTATTTTAAGTTGTCTTTAATGACTAATTAATATATAATTTAAAATAAATTCAATTGCCCAGTCTGCCACGTCTCGGAGCACTTCGATACCTCGAGGCTTTCTCGTACTAACTTCGATAAAAACGTTCAATCTCGTTGCTTTATCGCAACTAATTTTTAAAATTTCTCGTACAAAAAAATTGTATGACAAGATTTGATATTTATACATTTTAAATATCGATATAGCAATATTTTTTCGAAGCAATATAAAACAATAATTTCAATAACAATTGCAGAATATTGCAAATGTCTTCAGTGTGGACTGTAGAAATTTTCCTTTGGACCAACAGTTATAAAAAAGACGATAGATATATTGGGTTTATGGTGCATTTTATCTGCATAAACCAAAACTTCCTCCCAAATTTTGCATAATATATTGTTTGCTCAAATATTCTGTGCACCTACTTACAGGACATGAGGACATGAGGTATTTGTAATGAAGTGAAGGAAAATTTAATTTTTTTCTTCTGTGGCAAGAAAATATTACAATAACTTAGAAACATATTTTATTTAACGTTATTATTAACTTAAAAAATAGCTATGGCCTATAGAAAATATTGTTATAATTTGATCTGCATGTATGCAATTGATTTGAAAATATATTTGGTTTTATTTCACTTTATTTTATTTAAAATAAATTTCAAAACGTAGTGTGCTTTCCGTTTGTTTGTTTTTATTTATTTTTATTTTTGATGTCAAAAAATGTGTGTTCAAAAATTTTTAAATGAAAACAATGACTGAGTTCGTTGACTGTATTTCGAACATGTTTTCGTTTATATAAAATTTAAACATTTCAATATACAGGAAAAGCCCAGTTAACAGTAGAAGCAAATGACAGCTGATTCTAACACTGAAAAGGAGGTTGTTAGGAGTTTTGTCGATGCAATCGATTTAGAAGATGGACTGATGAGGGCATGATAAGTGAGGGAGAGATAAAATAGTTAGTTAAAGATGCTTGGTAAAATAGATTTAGTATTTTATTTTTTTGTTTTATTTTGTCATTGCGAATGTCATATATGATGACGCACTTATTTATGTCAATAATGTCAATGAGAAAATCTCGATATCATTGCACTATTTAATGCGATATCGAACCAGAATTGTTTTTATTCTCGTTACGAAAATACTGCGATATGTCGCAACGATCTATGCGTGCAATTTAGTACGTTTTGGCATGCGATAATAGACCGAAATCTGATTCGATATCGTACGAATTCTTCGACATATCGTATCGTTCTCGCATCAATATCGAAACGAATGGCAGACTGGGCGTATATGTCCTTAAAAAATCGAACAAGTTTTATTTAAAAAAAGTTTTTTTTAGTGTAAATCTGCAAGTATTAGAAATTAATCATATATTTTAACTTATATTGGTAACTCAGTTACTACTTTTGGCTAAAATACATTGAGACGAAATTTCATCGCATTCTGATCAGTATTTCTCAAGTTATTCTGTATTCGGACAGCAAGACAGCAAGACGGACAGACAGACGAACATGGCTAAACGGACTCGGGTAGTGATGCTGATCAAGAATATATATACTTTTCCTTACCGGACACGCCTCCTCAGGGACGTTACAATATATGCACAAAGTTAATATACCCTGTGCCTCATAGGTGTAGGGTATAATTTTGTTTTTGCCCATATATATATATATATATATATATATATATATATATATATATATATATATATATATATATATATTTAAAATGATCCTTCGTTTTGATTTGTACAACTCTGCTCTTAGTAAGTCAGGAGTTATAACATTTTTTAAGTTTTAGTTATATGGGAGGTGCCACGCCCCATTGTTCAACTCCGTATACATTCTACGTGACGATTACAATGTTTAATATAATCTTTTGTTTCGATTTTTATAACTCGGCTCTTAGTAGGTAAAGAGTTATAGAAATTTTAAAGTTTTGGTTATATGAGAGATGCCACGCCCTTTTATCCAAACACGCCCACATTAAACGTGTCGATTGTAGTTTGCAATATAAACCTTAGTTTCGATTTTTATAACTCTACTCTTAGTAAGTAGTAGTAGTAGTCATATGGATAGGGCCTTTGTCAAATTCCGCCAACATTTGGAAAAAAGATAAACAACCACAATATAAGTCACTGAGCCAAGTTTCATGGCTGTGCCTATCTTAATTACACCGATATTTTTAATTAAAAGTTTAATTTTTCCACGCCTAATATCCCCACCAAAGTGTAGGGTATTCCATGGTCGGGCCCTACCGACAATGAAAGTTCGACCCACGTGACCGAACTTACCCATGTGACCTAACATTCCCAACTCGTTTCTGCTACCCTTGGGCAAGTCAACCTCCTGTTTTTCAACACATCTCGAATCAAATTTTGGTCTTTATGACATGATGTAACGCGTTTCCTACCACATATCTTTCTGGAATTATGCGTACCAGTGTCCTTAAAACGATTAATAGTACATTGAACAACAAATCGGGACCAGTTCAACATTCTTGTAATTCCTTTCTGACTTAACCCATCTTTATGCAAAATCTGTATTCTGTTCCATTTTTTACCCATATCAGTAATTTACAATTCAAATAAAATATTTAGAATTAAAAACAGTGCCACACCACAATTTTAAATTTTACAATATTTCATATGAATACAAAAAGTAAAAAAACTCGAATTTCGTATATGTTAAATATTAATATATATATATATATATATATATATATATATATATATATATATATATATATATATACATATATATATATATATAGATGTTAATAAGTCTGGGGATCATTCTTTGAAATAAAATTATGTCCTATTTTCACCATATTTATTAAATGCATATTACTGACATAACATAATCAAGAAAATTGGTTATAAAGTATAATATGTTGATAAATGAATATTTTATATATCGAGGGCTTATATTCAATACAGTCTATCCACAAAAACACTATTTTTCAGGAGAACAAAAAAACTGATTAAATCGCAAACCGTAAAAGTGCCGATCAAAATTTCTTCTACAATATTAAATAAAAATGGTCTTTAAATGATTCAATTAAAAAAATTTAGAAATTTCGCTCTATTCGTCGTGCTATGGTAGATAGAGATGTGATCAATGTCTATGAAAAAAGAGCAGATAGAGCATATTTCACAATATTGTAGTGGATATAGATCAGAAAATATTCTTGGAATCAGCAATTTGTTATTTTTTTTATAGCCTGATGTAACCTAAACAAAATTCACCGACTAATTTTTGTTCTACCATTTTCGGTTCACGAGGTATATGATGGTCAAAGGTCTTAATATTTCGTAATCTAACCCGTCATTTTTTAAAGATTAAAATAAAAAAATAGTTAACTCTTGTATGGCTATTTTAAAATCATCAATGTTATCCTAAATATTAAAACTAATATCCTATTTGGAAGGATATGGATGAATTGACCCCGTAAATATCTTATGAATCCTTAACATATCTGAAAACATTCTTTATAAATCGCACTAAAGATCTTGTCTGGAAATACCATAAAGGCAATGGTACAAGCTATATTTCCTCAGTACAGACTAATTTCATTTTTCGTCCTTTAAGGCTTTATATTAGAATAGGAAAAAATCTTTGATAAGTTAGTTTTCCGTATACGAAAAATTCTTTTTAGTAGTTCCTATGGCTTCTATGATATTGTGTATCCATTGAGAAAATGTGACGTTATTCTTTGATAACCGATATCATTTAAACATGGATTTTTTAGACTGCCGTAGAATTCTTCCCAGTAGAAATATTTCCCGTAAAATTCTACCCCATATAACGCTTTCCCGTAGAATTCTTCCCGGTAGAATTCTTCCCGGTAGAATTCTTCCCATAGAATTCATCCCGGTGGAATTCTTCCCGTAGAATTCATCCCGGTAGAATTGTTCCATGTAGAATTATTTCCCGTAGAATTTTTCCCCGTAGAGTTTTTCATAGTAGATGTTTTAGTGTGGTGAGTTTCGGTGTGGTGAGTGTGGGTTTGGTGAGTTTTGAGTGTGGTGAATTTTTGTGTAGTGTTTTAGTGTGGTGAATTTCACTGTGGTGAGTTTAATGTGGTGAATTTTATTGTGGTGAGTTTTATTGTCGTGAGTTTTAGAGTGGTGAATTTTTGTGTGGTGAATTTTATTGTGGTGAATTTTATTGTGGTGTATTTTATTGTGGTGACTTTTCGCGTGGTGAGTTTTAGTGTGATGAATTTTCGTGTGGTGAATTTAAGTGTGGTGAGTTTTAGTGTGGTGAGTTTTTGTATGGTGAGTTTTATCGTGATGAGTTTTAATGTGGGGAATTTTGGTTGGGTGAGCTTAAAAAATTTCGGGTGATTCTTAGCCTGGTGTGATATATCTTGATATCATTATAATAACTGTAGACATTCACGTAATGTAAAATGTATCTTCTATGGAGGGTGCCACGCCCAATGAGCCAATCACTCCCACATTTGGCGAAACCGTTTAGAATGGTTAAAAATAAAGCTGACCAAAATGTAATTAAATTTGCTATTCCAATTGCAGATATAATGTGTTTTTAATTTTTGGGATATATGGGAGGTGCCACGCCCAGTCCACCAATCTTACCGAGATATATCATATACTCTGCCCAGGCCCAACATAAATATTGTGCCAAAATTTTATTCAGTACGATTCAGCCGTTTTGACGTCTATTCGGAATTTAAAAATATATACAAAAACAAAAACAGCAATGTTCGAAAAATTTTGTAAAAAAAAAATTTTCGACTACAATAAGAACGCAATGGTCGAAATCACCATTTTACAAAAAAAAATATTCGACAAAAACAACAATGTTGAAAAATTTACGAATTTAATAATTATTTAAACCATAAACATATTTTATTGGCGGCATCATTATACCATAAACATATGTACGTAAAAAATATATATTATGTTTCGATATAAATATATAATAAGAGAATAGTTAATTAAAAAATATATATATTTCTATACATATATATATATATATATATATATATATATATATATATATATATATATATACATATATATATATATATCTATATATATATATATATATATATATATATATATATATATATATATATATATATATATATATATATATATATATATATATACACACATATATGCCTTTCTTCTGTACTGTTGGATTTTTCACCAGAAACGCAGCACCCTGATTATCACATAGGATAGGAGTAGGTCTCACGATATAATCAACGAATCCCAACTCATGTAAAAGACCACGATGAAAAACAACTTCAGTACACTGGCATAAAGCAATATATTCTTCTTTCATTGTACTTAGAGCCACTACAGGTTGTTTACGCGACTCCCATGCTATAGCACCACCAGCCATAAACAGTACATGACCATAGTAAGATTTCCGATCATATGTAACACAACCCCAGTCTGAATCTGTGAAACATTAAAAAATTTCCGGTATTATTAGAAAATGCAATTTTACCTACAGTATTTTCTTCAAGTATCTAAGAACATATTTTGCAGTTGAAAGATTAAAAAATTTGTTTGGATGTTTTGTATCTTTAAACATATTAGGTTGAACAATGTAAACATCGCCATCTAAATAATAATATAATAGTTTGGCGCTACAGTCCTGTATAGAACTTCGGCCGAGCTCTCTCACCATTTTGAGCTGTGCGTGTTATATTTGTACTCAAAGTGGTGGGACCTACAGTTTATTGCCGAATCCGAACGGCGGGTGAGAGCTTTTCATAGGCAATTTTTTACTCTCGTAGGTTTGCCATTTACTGACGAGAGGTAGCGCGGTATAGAAAAAATGTTTCTATGAAAAGATGTTGTTAGCCCCAGTCCAGGCTTGAACCGGGGACCTTTCGGCTCGCAGTCCAACGCACTAACCACTGAGCTATCGCGGCTACCATCGCGGCTACCATCGCCATCTAAAGTACCATTCAAATAAGCTGCTACAACATCTATGTGGTTAACCAACAATTTAAATCTAGCTCATATAGCTAACAATAATCTTATTGTTGAATGTCGCACTATCGGTGCAAAACTTTCTCGGTAGTCAACATTGTGCTTTTGCGAGCAACCATGCGCCACTAGCCTGGCTTTGTATTTTTCTACTGCACCATCAGGCTTACACTTTAACGCAAAAACCCATTTGCTACCAACTATGTTTTTATCACTAGGTCTTTCCACCAGCTGCCACGAATTATTTTTGATTAACGAATCATATTTTATTTTCATTGCTTCATTCCATCTTTTAGAATCTTTTGAATTTAACGCGTCTTTTACAGAATTGGGATCTTCAATAAAAGAATTTCAGGCCCTTCTTCAGTGACATAATCTTTACGAGGTCTACCATTTCCAGCTGTTCTAGCAATTTTAGGTATACCACGCTGTCTCTTATTTTTAATAATAATTGTATCTTCTCTTTCTGTTTCACTACTAGAAGCACACACCACCACAACGTCATCATTTTCTCGTTGATCACAATCACTACGTTGTTGATCGATATCATCAGCATCTTGTTTTTGTACGTCTCCAGCAAATTGTTGATCTACGTCATCGTCACCATGTTGTTGTTCGCCATCGCCATCATGTTGTCGTTGTTCTCCATCGTCATCATCATCGTGACAGCTAGCCGCGAAAACACGCAAAAAAGTCGGCTCGTACAATTATTGTATATTCTTGTGTATTTATCAGTTGCAATCGCCTACAACTTTCACAGAACTTTAATAAACTAATTGTTTACAGATTTTGAATCGCTGTCTACATTATTAAATTGTGTGTTTTTTTTCTCAAACGCAATATATAATTTCGCTTACTACTGCGAAAACATTATTTTACATTTGTTTTCATGTGTGTTTATGCTTTGCTCTGCCTTCGCGCTGTTGCTGCTGTTGTGTTGCTAAAGGTCACCAAAGCCAACACGTAAACGCAAAGAGACATCGCCGCGTGAGTCTGAGTCAGGTAGTCAGCAAAGCTCGCAAGCTGGAAGAAGGAGACGGATAATCAATCATTGCTGAGATGCAATTGATGGAAGAGAGGCTGCAAGTACATACTGTACAGCAAATCAACCTTCTCTCGAGTGAACTCGAAAATAAAATAACGACAAGAGTTGAGAGCGATATTAAAATTATAAATGACTGCATATGACAACTCAACAATAAAATTGAAATTATGGATGCTGAGCTGGTCGAGCTAAAAAAGTTAAAAACCGAAGTTAATTTATTGAAAGCGGACCTAAACAAGTCTGTCTGCAAAGATCCAGATATATTTCTCTTCTGATGCCATTATATTATGCTGAGGGGGTTCAAAACGGTGTAGTACATGCGCAATTCAGTAACAGTTCTCCGTTAGTTACCATAGCCTCTCCTACACAATTCCTAGTCTGACCTTCACGTTAATGAGTCCCGTTAACCCGAGCAACTAGCTGAAGATCGGGTTTCAACCCCGGTGCGAGATCTGGTCGGGAACAAACGAGTCAGGGATATTGGTCCTCCAAAACGGGGGTTGTGCGTTGTTCTTGAACCCCGCAACTGAAAAAATAAAGTCAGCGAATACAGAGAACATGCCTCGGATACCGACCCGAAAACACGATGACAACCTACGCAAACGTATAAAGCATCATGATTTAAGGATATGCACCTGGAATGTCCGAACCCTTTATAGGAAAGGTGCCACTGTCCAGCTGGTTGATGTCCTCGAAAGATACAAGGCTGACATCACCGCAATCCAGGAAATGCGACGCTTGAATTTGGTTGTGGATTTGTAGTCGGCAAGAGACTCCGCCACCTTGTCTCTAGGTTCACACGCTCCGACGAACGCTCCGACGAATTAGAAGAACGATGAAACCAAAGAGACCTTCTATGAGTGCCTCGACGAAGCCTATAAGCGCTGCCCCCGACACGACATCAAAATCGTGATTGGCGACTTTAATGCCAAGGTGGGTCATGAGGATATCTTTGGTCCGACAGTTGGACAATTCAGCCTCCACGACAACACCTCCGACAATGAAATGAGGCTGATCGACTTCGCCGCAGCACGAAACATGGTAATTAGTAGTACTAGATTCAAGCATCTCAATATTCACAAAGCTACGTGACGGTCACCCAATCAGAACCCGCGCAACCAAATTGATCATGTTGTGATTGACGGAAGGCACGCTTCTAGTGTGATGTACGTACGTTCGATCCGAAATGCCAACATCGACTCGCATCACTTCCTTGTAGCAGCCAAGGTTCGCACACGCTTATGCGCTGCGAAAAATGCACGGAAACCCACACAAAGAAAGCTAGACGTCAGTAAGCTGCACACACAACAGACCGAACAAGCCTATGCCGCTCGACTCTCACACCTGCTTGCCCAAGATACTCCCCCTTTCGATGATATATGTGCCCAGTGGACACACGTCTCTGAGCGTATTATGTGAAAGACTGAAGCCCATCGACCACAGACTGATTGGAACTTATCAGTGCGGCTTCAGACCTGGCAAGTCCACCATAGAACCTATTTTCACATTGCGCCAAATCCTGGAAAAGACCAAAGAGAGGCAGATCGACGCCGACCACTTTTTCGTGACTAAAAAGCTGCCTTCGACAGTCAGATAAGGAGTCGCCCATACGCCACCATGTCTGAGTTCGGTATACCTGCGAAACTTATAAGGCTTTGCAGGATGACAAGGCGATTCCCCTTCGTTTGACTTCTTCAACCTATTAATGGAGAAGATTGTAAGAGCTGCACAACTACTTCACAATGGCACTATCTTCAACAAGAGTTCCATGCTGCTCGGGTACGCTGATGATATTGACATTATTGGGCAGAGCGTACGAAAAGTCAGTGGAGCATTCTCCAGTTTAGATAGCAAATCGCGTCGAATGGGTTTTACGGTGAACGGGGACAAGACACTAGGTAATTTTGTTAACAAACAAAGAGTCCCGGCGTCTTGGACAATACGTCACTATTGAGAACCACAACTATGAAGTTGTGAAGGATTTCGTATACCTAGGTACCAGCATCAACAAGGAAAACAATGTCAGCCTGGAGATTAGCCGAAGAAATACTCTTGCCAACAGGTGTTACTTTGGGCTCAGTAAGCAATTGATGAGCAGAGCCCTCGCTCGACGGACAAAAATTACGTTCTATAAGTCGCTCATCATGCCAGTCCTCATCTATGACGCTGAGGCATGGACGCTTGCTAACACCGATGAGCGAGCCTTAGGAGAGTTCGAGAGAAAGATTCTTCGGAAAATATATGGCCCGATATGCGTTGAAAACGAGTACAGAATTAGATGGAACGAGCTGTATGAGCTCTACGCCGACATTGACATAGTCAGGCGCTAACGCGCGCAATGCCGAAGCGACTGGCGAGACATAATTGCTGCGGCCGAGACTTCATATGGGTTGTAATGGCCAAATAAGTAAGTATGCTGAGTCGGAGAATTTGAAGAGCGTCTTCAATAAAATTTGTCGATCAATCGATTTTATGTCGCCGCAAGTCCGCAATATTTTTAAGACAAAGCATAACCCCCAAGAAACCAACACCGCTGTCATTGTCAAATTTTACACTCCCTTTGACAGAGCACGAGTACTCAAGGGATTTGCTGATTATAGTAGAAGATCCAAAGCTGCTGTGAGGCTGAGGATTGCTGGTTTTGACATGGACAATAAAGTATTTATCTTCGAGAGTCTAACTGCTGATGCAAGAAGAATTCTACAAGCAGGTATCAAATTAAAGTATATTATTTTAAAACGTATCATATAATACGATCGTTTTGTTCTTGTCGGGTCGGTTTGCAAAAAATACGATTTTTTGCAAAAACAATTTCACTGTCGTTCCGCAATTGTTTTATTTGTTGTTAATTTTCACTTTTTATCGGGTCGGGTCGATTTTAATTAAATTAAATTTAAAGCCAAATATTTTTATTGTTTCAGCGGGTCAATCCTTGCCAAAACTATTTCGTAGTCCTTTATTAAAAGCTTCTAAGTGACCAAATGTTCGGCTGGCGAACGTAGTAATGACAATTGGCGGATTGGGAAACACGATTGAAATATTCAATTTCAATTTAGTATGGGTCGAATGGGTCGCGGCAAATACAATATAATAAATGCAAAGATTTTACCTTAAGTTTCAGTATTTGATGCCAAGTGGTTTTTGTGAATGTTGATGATGTTGGGTGATGTTGAAATTCCTTTGTTGTGTAGAATTCCTCCTGTTGTTATTGGGTTTGTGTTGATTGTTGAATGTTTATTTTAGTTTGTTTTAATTGTCGCGGGACCGAATGGCGCGTTGACGGGTTTTTGGGTTTGTTTGTTTATTTGTCGCGGTGACGGGTCAACAATATAAATATGTTTTAAAACTTTTAAATTTTAATGTCGCGGAGACGGGTGGGTTTTTGTAGCGTTCGGTTTTAAGAAAACGTAACGAGTGAAGTATTATTTGCGGCGACCGTTGACAGAGCCGACGGTCGATCGGTTCGCCGCAGTAATCGATAAATAATCGATTGTGTGGATATGACGGAAGGAGATGTTCAAACATATCGAGTTTACGTTTGTACGTAAACACTGAGTATTTGGGTTTTTTGGGCCCATAACCTATGTTATCAGAAAACTCTAATTTTGCAATGAAATGCATCAATCCCATGTGCATCAATACCGTGTGCTCAACATGAAGTACAATTTCTTATGCAATCCAAGTAACCACATTTTAAATGAAGAATAGTTTAAAAAAATTAACAAAACTACAAGAATAGTAACCGTACTAATTTGACAATTCCTATTCGAAATTAATACAGTGTTTTTATACCCTACTCTAAGAGTGAAAGGGTATATTCAGTTTGGTACGCCGTTTGTAACACCCAGAACGAAGCATCTCCGGTATGGAAAAGTCTATATATTCTTGATTAGCATGACCTCCTGAGTCTATTTAGCGATGTCCGTCTGTCTGTTGAAATCCCTACTACTTAAACAACTGAAGAGTTAGATAAATGAAACTTTTAATTTAGAATACTTATATACCTACGCTGCGTGTGCGAGATCGGTCCATTGTGACCTGTGATCTGACCATTTATATTCAAAAATACCTCATATTAAATTTACATCTACAGATCAATTTTACTGTATACGTGCTTAGGTAAACTTTTTTGGTCAAATATATATTGAAATCATGTTCAAATACCTGAAAATAATGTTTTCCGCCGCTACGACTTGTGGTTCCAAAAAAAAAAAATCGAAATTCGGTACACCTACCCATTTGTACATTTGGGTATCAAATGAATGAAAATTCTTCAGCGATTGAAAGTTTGTAATTATTTTCAGGATTCGTATACCCTGGTGACCAATATACCACTTTGAATGGTATACACAAATATGTGTAGGGTATTTATAGTCGGCTTAGACCGACTATAATTTCGATAATCCTAACTATCATGATAGCACCAAATTTAAAATTTCCCATGTGATCTAACCGTCCCAACTGGTTTGCAATTGTGTTGTGTAGGGTTGAAGTATAAATATCATCAAAGTGTTAAAAAGATCGAAAAGTCGCGAGAAGTCATTTATCAATGTTATAAAGTACGACGATCCACCAATAGATTTAACACCAGATGGTCTGCAAAAATCTGTATGCACCAATTGTAATACATCGTTTGTTTGTACATTTCCGTAATTTGTGTACGGTGTAGAAATTTTGTTTACAGCACATGTTACACATTTAAATCGTTAACGTTAATGTGGCCGTATCTCTGATGCCACTTTTCAACCAATTTTGTATCACAAACTGCATTTAAACTTCAAAAATTTTCACAATTTCTAAATTCGCAAATAAACATTTCAGCTTTCAACTCCACTGTCAAAATATTTTCATTTTGTTTGCTTTTCATTATTGCTTTATTCTCGGCAAATTGGACAGTGTGACCAGCTTTAATTATTTTGTTTATTGATAAAAAATTCGAGTGAAGTTTTGGTACATACCATACATTTTTTAATGTGAGATTACAGAATTGAGTTTTAATTATTACTTGATGCTCTCATCTGATGCTAATACGATTTTTTGTGTTGTTTCTGTTGATGTATCAAAATGTGTCTCTGCGCACACATATGAGAGGTAGCACCACTATATAAATTGATTTTAGTCTCATTTTGGTCTCAAGTCACTGTCTCTTCTCTCATTGTCTTTGCATTGGGCCCGTATGCTTAATGTTGTTGTATGCATTACCATCGTTGATCTTTTTCTCATATTGACGACTAAATTTATGATGCACATTTTTTGCATGATTAGTTTGATGATTGCCATTGTTGTAATGCTTTTTGTTTCTCTTATATTCATATCTTGAATTCGCCGCAAATAGAGTTTCATTTTGTGAGTTACTTTTATTACCTTGTCTCATCTCTTCTTCCAAAATTTTTTCAATTAATTTGTCATATCTTGGAAAATTGGCTCTGCGAATTAACACCTAACACCTCTGCGAATTAACACCACCAAAAAGCCTAATGTAATAAGTCCTAATGTAAAAAATCCTAACAAGAAATGAAATAACCCCTGACATCTAAAATTGAAATAACTTCTAACTAATTATGAATTATGTCACAATGAAATTACTCCTAACAAATAATATGAAAGTACTTCTAATTTTGATGAAATAACACCTAATGTTTAGGTGTTATTTCATTTGCAATAACTCCTAACTTTATATGTACAATGTTAGGCTTTATTTCACTTTTTTTTTGTGAGGCGTTTTTGCGTTAGGTGCTATTTCGCCGAGCAGTGAATCAACTCACTTGGCTTTACACTTAATGTAATTGTTGCGAGTGATTTTCCGTCATTTACACTCCATTTAAATGCCTCTCCTTCATCCTCGGGACAAACTTTCAAAATGGTATTCCATAAATCCAACGTTATCAACAAGCTCTTCACATGTATGCACCACGTAGCATAATTTTCGCTATTCAATTTGTCCACTGCGGCTACAGCTCCAGACATTTTGATATTATACAAAATTAAACTTTTCTATGTTCTGAGTATTTGGGTTTTCTGGGCCCATAACCTTTGTTAGCAGAAAACTCTAATTTTGCAATGAAATGCATCAATACCAGAACTCCAATAAAACACGTGTGCTCAACATCAAGTACAATTTCTTATGCAATCCAAGTAACCACATTTTAAATGAAGAGTGAAAGGGTATATTCAGTTTGGTACGCCGTTTGTAACACCCAGAAGGAAGCATCTCCGGTATGGAAAAGTATATATATATATTCTTGATTAGCATTACCTCCTGAGTTGATTTAGCGATGTCTGTCTGTCTGTCTGTTGAAATCCCTACTACTTACACAATTGAAGAGTTAGATAAATGAAACTTTTAATTTATATTACTTATATACCTACTTATATATATTGAAATCATGTTCAAATAGATGAAAATAATGTTTTCCGCCGATACGACTTGTGGTTCCAAAAAAAAATCGAAATTCGGTACACCTACCCATTTGTAAATTTTGGTATCAAATGAATGAAAATTCTTCAGTGATTGAAAGTGTGTAATTATTTTCAGGATTCGTATACCCTGGTGACCAATATATCACTTTGAATGGTATACACACATATGTGTAGGGTATTTATAGTCGGCTTAGACCGACTATAATTTCGATAATCCTAACTATCATGATAACACCAAATTTAAAATTTCTCATGTGATCTAACCTTCCCAACTGGTTTGCATTTGTGTTGTGTAGGGTTGAAGTATAAATATCAACAAAGTGTTAAAAAGATCGAAAATTAATGTTTAAATAAAATGAAAAACAATAAAAATATGTGTTGTGTTTAATAAATAAATAAAAAGTTAAAAATGTCCGTATAAGCATAGAATAGAAGAAAAAAAGTCTAAAAGTCATTGCACTACAATTAAACTTATACACCCAGAAAAAAATCATGGTAAATTGATACTATTTCAATAGAAAAACAATAATTTATACCATTAAAATTGGTCAATAGGATGCGTCCCATTAATTCAATAATATTGAAACTGTTAATACAATGTGTAGTTGTACCATAAATTTTATAATGTGATATTTTAATTACAATAAGAAAGTCCTATACAAATTTAAAGATACGTATTATTAATTGTATGGTATAATCGAATTACATTTTCCTAATTATTTATTAAAACAAAAATGTATTTTAATTATTTTATTGTATATATCATTTTATTTAAATGTCGAAATTGATAACCACTTTTACATTACACACACATAAAGAGACACTTTCTGCTGCAAAAGGTTATAACACATTTAATGTTTGCTTTGGTTTCAAATAATTGATTGTAGTTCTTGAGTCTGCAGTTATTTTTGAGTCCGTTGCCATTATATAAGTTCGATGTATTATTTATTTTCTGTAATAAATAAAAATAAATATATAAATATAATTTATTTTCATTAAATATATTGAGTCCTTACCAATGTCGCGTTTAATAATGTGGATTATTACAAAAAATTACATGCGACCATTTTGAGAATGACGTACAAAACGAACATGTTTGTATTCGTGTTTATGCTTTTTACACCACGTTTATTATTATAGGAGGAAACCATTAAAACAACAGTATTTATTCTATTTAAAATAATAATATTGAAATATTTAAATTTATGGTACTGAATTTTCCAAATACTATTGAATTAATTAGAAAACTTTTAATTTAAAAAGAAATAACTATTAATACATGAACCATAAGATCAATGGTCGTACCATAAAGTACTTAATGGTACATTTTTTTCTGAGTGTATTTGCAAATTAAACTGCAAAGTAAATCATCTTTGCGAAAGAAAAGGACGCACTTTTTGTATGTATAATAATAGTTACATCTCATAAGCCAAACATAATTTGTTTTGCAAATCAATTTGAGAATAATTTTATATTTGGAGATTAAACTATTTACTTTTTTTTTTTATTTCTTGCTATTTCTTGCTAACAATATTTTCATTATTTTCAGCAACCTTGCTTGTGAAGATGTACTGGATAAAAGCCTCAACATCTAGTTCAACCACGACAAAGCTGGGGCTCTTTGTACTGAACAGTGATTTTAAACTAGTAAGTTATACGCGGCGGATCTTGTAATTTGGTGGTTGAAATTAAAAAAAAATCGATATAATTGAAAATTAATTTTAAACATTTGTTGAAATTATAATTATTATTAGATTACCTCACAGAACATATTTTTTGATGATATTTCCAAACATAATTTTTTTTTTTGAAATTTCAACCATCAAATCACAAGACACGCCACTGTTTAATTATTTCTGCTGCATTTCTAATCAAGTTAAAATCACTGTTATTGGTAGGAAAATACTACAAATGGTCTGGTATATAATTTAGCCTTATCGTAAATTAAATTTCTCAAGGAATTTTTACCCTTGTTGGAAAATAGGTCTCTTGAACAATGTTCGAAAAGGACAAAAATGTTTCCCTAAAAAAATTAGGTAACATGAACAAAATTCCGCCACTTTGTCATCTGGGAAAAGAATTAATTAAAAACAAACACACTTTAATTAACTATACTCTTATTTACAATATGTTAACAAATATCTATGGATAGCACCAACATTATTTAAATAAAAGTGAGTTACATATTTCTGCACAAATTAATTACAGATATATTCAACCATCGTAAAAACATCACCGACTGGGGAATATCTTCATTTTTTTTAACTCTTGAAAAATGAACACAGTATAATCACAACATTTTCTTCAATGAAAAACTACAATTAAGAGTCATTTTATATACTTATAATCGTAGTTTAACATAATATTAACTTCTATATTTATATGCACAACACAACGCAATTTTTTGCTGAATTAGCGTTGCCTGATGTCCAGTTCTAATTGCAAATTAAACTTTTATTGAGTTAAAAAAATGTGAAATTTGTGCATAAAAGTATAGTAAAAATCTGTATACATATTTTATATCTAAAGTATTATTTTACAACTTTGTTATCTGAAATGATAAAGATAACCAAAAAAACTCATAAACATAAAATCTGGCAATGTTGTAAAACTGCATTCGAATTTCGAACAAAATTCTGGACGCATTGCTGTTCCTGGAAGATTGCTGATACCAAAAAGATATATTTAAAAATACTTCTTTCTCATGGGCATTTTCGGGCTCTAAATGATTTTGTATACAAAAAGTTAATATAGTGGTATCTTAGAGAATCGATAAAAGTAACTAAAACGAGTAAAATATCTGTAAATTTTAGTTTTTTATTTATAAGAGTCTTTGTAATGCTAATTTTAAATATTATTTCGCGGATATCTTCAAAACCAAGAAATCTAAGCAAAATATTTTTATTAATAATATTGTAGAATCATCAAAGTATACATAATATTCTAATAAGAATATTATGTTATGTACAGGTTGTTAAAGAATAAAAACATATATTTTATAGGTTTATCTCATTTATCTCGAGTTGCGATGGATGGTGTTCTTTCGGAACAACATTTCATCAATTCTGGAGTTCCGCAGGGTTCCGTCCTATCCCCGTCCCTATTTCTGGTATTTATCAATGACCTTCTGTCATTGACCCAGAACCCAATCCATTCCTTTGCAGATGATAGCAACATTTGTCATTCATACTCGTTCAAAAAGCGCCCAACCTTTTGGAGATTGAGAGTAAAAGACGCACTATGAATGACACACTCAATAATGACCTTAAAACAATCTCCGAGTGGGGTCTTGCAAATAGAGTTGATTTTAATGCACGCAAGACCCAATGTTGTCTGTTATCTCACAAAAGAATGGATTCAACCCTACCACCCCTTATGCCCGTAACTTCAACGAATAGATATCTATTGGTGTTCGTATCGAACAGATATCTCTTACCTACCCGGTGTTTTTACTCCTTAACTATGCGTTGAAGTTACGAAATTTTGCTTACACGATAGATAACTAAGCACCAGTAGATATCTATTCGTTGAAGTTACGGGCATTAATATGGGTGCTGTGGATATTGCAGAGTCAGCTGCTCTTGACGTTCTGGGCATATCAATTCAATGCGATCTCCGTTGGAATGATCACATATTTGACGTGTCGAAAGAGGCGGCCAAGTGCCTCGGTTTTTTAAAACGGTGTAAGACATACTTCACTCCTGCTGACTTGCGCACTGTCTACACTACCTATATTCGGCCTAAGATGGAATACAATTCGCACATATGGGCAGGATCTTCAAAATCTTCTTTGGAGTTCCTGGATCGAATCCAACAACGTGCAATATATTTATTAGGGGATGAAAATATTTCATCCTCTATTGGTTCTCTTGAGCAACGAAGGACCGTAGGGTGTGTAAGCCTGTTCTATAGGTATTACAACGGTAAGTGTTCGAGGGAAATACATGGCCTGATTCCACCAGGTCGTGTGTCCTCTCGTTCTACTCGGGCATCGAACCAAGCCCACCCCTTCGTAGTTCACTCTGCTCTCAATAGAACCACGCATTACCGAGAGTCGCACGTTACGTTTGTGGAACAATCTCCCTGCGTCTGTTTTTCCCGAAATTTTTGATATTGGCAGGTTCAAAACAAACATTCACCGACACTACTCCATCTTTTCCCCCTCCATTTAACCTATCATCCATTCTTACGATCAGCACTGTGCATTGCATGAATAGGGGGTATCCCCTGAGCGTTGGTTAATTTGTAAAAAAAAAAAAAAAAAAATATATATATATATATATATATATATATATATATATATATATATATATATATATATATATATATATATATATATGAAACCACCCATATGTGCAAAAGTGTTTTTTTATTCGCTTCCCGAGCATTTTCGAATAGGTGGAGGGAAAAAAATAATATCTGCATAAAAAACTAGACCTCGGTAATGGAAAAATCCCAGGTAATCCGGACTTAAACCCGCAAAATTGACTAAAAAATGGTTCATAGTTTCATTGATGTATAACTTTAGAACTGGTAGTTTAATCGTATTTTGTAATATACGTCAATTTATGTAGAATAAAGAGATAAACATTTTATGTCTCTGCACTTTTTACCTATGTGTGACCGTTCTTGGTGTTTTAAGCTGTCAAAGTTTGCATGTTACTTTTTAACGTCTCTAAAAAATAATAGGAGGGGGGTGAATTATATATGCTATACACCACTGACTAGGGAATTCAATGTAGAATAATATACTTTTTTTACTTTTTTTTTTAGCAATATGTTTTCAATACATAACAGCATTTCAAGTTTAAAAATGTTCAAAAAACTGAGTTTTTTTTTATTTTTATGTTTTACAGCAAAAATAAACAGAGTGGCATATGGTGCACGCTGTATTCTTAGTTAAAACAAAAATGCATGCAAAAAAAATATTTTCAATAACACAACGAAGATGTAATTAAATTTATTCAATTCATAACAAACGAGTTGGGAAAGTTAGGTCACATGGGTAAGTTCGGCCACATGGGGCGGATTTTTATAGTCGGTCGGGCCCGACTATGGAATACCCTACACCTTTGGTGGGGATATTAACCCTCAGAATATTATTCATATATCAGAAATTTACGTCTTATATCCCCATAAATTAAAAAAAATATATAAAGTAAAACTAAAAAAAATAAATTTGAAAAATGTAATTGGGCGGACCACGCCTATATTTAAAATTTTGAAAGGCTAATATTTCATAGATTTGATTTTAATAATTTACGGATCAAATTTCCACTATGAAAACCCGGGAAATAATGAAAAAAAAGTGGGCGGATCACGCCCATTTTTGGACCACATATTTTTAGGTGAATTCTAATAATACGTTTTAAATTTTATAACTATACCTTGAATACTTTTCGAGTTATTAGTTCCGTAAGAGTTATATAAAAGTGACTTGTATGGGAGGTGGGCGTGTCCCTTGACCGATTTGGCTCATTTTCAAACTCAGTTCCTACTTTTGGCTAAAATATATTGAGACGAAATTTCATCGCATTCTGATCAGTATTTCTCAAGTTATTCTGTATTCGGACAGCAAGACAGCAAGACGGACAGACAGACGGACATGGCTAAACGAACTCGGGTAGTGATGCTGATCAAGAATATATATACTTTTCCATACCGGACAAGCCTCCTAAGGGGCGTTACAATATATGCACAAAGTTAATATACCCTGTACCTCATAGGTGTAGGGTATAAAAACATAAAGAACATCGCAAAATGAACACAAGATTAACGAAATTAACATTTATAAACACGTATGAATTTATAAAATGTTTTTACGAATCGAAACATGCACTTTGATTTAAATATTCAATAAATTATTTTTTCGTAAAATTTTTTGACGGCAAATTTTTATAGAACTGCTCCATTGTATGCAGAATGAATTGTTTCTGCTCTTTTTGGTGTGTTAGCACAGCACTTGTAATAAGAGCAATTCCTCGTTCTGCAATATCATTTACCACCAATAATTTTTTAATAGTTTCTTTTGCCGAAATGTAACTTGAATTTTGCTCCCAAAGAGTTGGGTCTGTCATCAAAAAACTTTTATTAATACTTTTTCATTTAGTATGGTGTCGAAAAAGAAGTTAGTGTTTTTGGTAACAAAGTCGCATAAGTCAGCAGACAGCAGCTCCTCTACTGACAAATGTACTCGTTTTGGACGATCAGGATGCTCATTTTTTTTCAAATTTAATTCCATTTTTCTCTTAATTTTAACATCTACTTCATCATCGAAGAAGGCCAATCCAATATTGCACTCATTTAAATACCATAGATGTCCACGTAATTTATTTTGGACTACTTCTCCTATATGGCTATCTATGGTTTTAAAGTACTCCAGCTCTTTGAGTAATTTTAAATCATTGGCCGGCGCTTTTGGTGCCACTTGACACAGTGCTTTAAATAAATTTTAACTATGAAAATATTAAATCTGCGAATATTTTTCAGAAGTGGAGCTGAAATGATTATATAACCAGTTGGGAAGGTTAGATCACATGGGAAATTTTAAAGTAGGTGTAATTATGATAGTTAGGATTATCAAAATTATAGTCGGTCTAAGCCGACTATAAATACCCTACACATATGTGTGGTTACCATTCAAAGTGATATATAGGTCACCAGAGTATACGAATCCTGAAAATAACTACAAACATTCAATCGCTGAAGAATTTCCATTCATTTGATACCCATATTTACAAATGGGTAGGTGTACCGAATTTCGATTTTTTTTTTTGTGAACCACAAGTCTTTTCGCCGGAAAACATTATTATCATGTATTTGAGCATGATGTCAATATATATTTGACCAACAAAGTTTACATAAGCACGTATACAGTAAAATTGAACTGTAGATGTACATTTTATATGTGGTATTTGAACATAAGTGGTCGGATCATAGGTCACCATGGACCGATCTCGATTTTTTCGCACATACAGCGTAGGTATATTAGTAATCTATGTTATAAGTTTCATTTATCTAGCTCTTCAATTTTAAAAGTCTTAGGGATTTCAACAGACAGACGGACAGACAGACAGACGGACGGACAGACAGACAGACGGACAGACAGACGGACATCGCTAAATCGACTCAGGAGGTCATGCTGATCAAGAATATATATACTTTTCCATACCGGAGATGCTTTTTTCATGGTACAAACGGCGTACCAAACTGAATATACCCTTTCACTCTTAGTGTAATTAATTATAAATTAGACTTACCCGAAATGGGAAATTCCTTTCTAAAAAGAAAAATGTTTAAGGAGTAGATGATTTTTGCCATCCATCGAGCTTGGCTGATAGCACCAGGTTGTGACATTTTATAATTCGTTATTTCTTCTCCAATAAATAGTGAACATAATTTTAACATTTCTATATAATCGTGCCTGGTACTTTCTACTTTATTTTGAATTTGATCTTTAATAAATTTTTTTAAATCATTCCGTATGTCCTCAGGAAAATATTTATCCACATCTGGATCTGTAGTACCAAGTTCAAAACTGTCATGCTACAATTCAGGCCATGTTTTTCGAAAAATTTCGAATAATGCAATTTTTGGACCTAATGTTGTTGGCTCTACAGTTACTTTAAATGCAGCTCCAGCCAGCAACTCCATGATATGATGTCTACATGCTAAATGTAACAACTGCCTTTTTAATTTCTGTTCTACAACAGAGCAAGCTCCAATAGAAGTGCTAGTATTACTTGCTGTTGTATCGAAGCACATAGCCATAACGTTATTTTGCACATTCCAATCCATTAAAGCAGAATAAACAGCAGCACCTTCGATAGCACCGCTAGTACTGGAATTCCTAGTACTTTGGAATTGCCATAAGAAGACAAAATAATGGCTAATCTGTTGCACTTTAATTGGTCTACATTTGTACAATCCTCCAATAATTTTGTACGTACTGCGTCCATTGATTCACGATGATCATTTAGAAAATTTATCACTTGTAGTTTGTTTTCTTTCTTTAAATTTTCAATGGCATCAACATGCGATGCATCATATAAAATATCCAAAGAACATTATTTTTTTTGTGTTTTTGAATTTTGCAGTACTCTTTGCAATTTCTTAAAATTTTTTTTTCTATTCCATCCTTTCTTTTTGTTGGAATTTCGAATGATTGGTAATTTTGTAATAGTTCTTTTGCAACCTCAGAAACACTTTTTTTACATTTTGTTTTTCGTTTTGTATCAAATAGAGTAGTCTTCCATAAACATCTTTTTTACTTGGTAACATTTTTTTGTTGAAACTCTTTTTTTTCCAACCTACAACAAGATAATTTATGGTATATTAAACATATTAAATAATTAAAATAATATATTTGTACATACTTGCCTATTAAATATGCGCTTCGTGATATAACTTCGCTATTCATGTTTAATATTACAAAGAATTCCAATTTTAATATATGATATAAGAATTCAAATTTTAATATATACATATAAGTAGGAGAAATGACAGTCGGAATGACAGTAGCGATATATGTTACTAAGAATTGTTTCCGTAAAACTCAATTGAACGTATCTACCTGGTTTTTTTAACTAATAAAAAAGGCTAATCAATTTATTTTTAAAAATATAATTTATCATAATTTTATTTTATTACTTAGCTTAAGAAAGCGAATACGAAGTGGCGATTGTTTTTTTTATAATTTAACTTTTAAGTTTATTAAGTCCAGATTTTGGGGGTATATATATATAAAATGTCGTATATGTCAAAATTCTTAGATTTCAAGACCTAGAACGTAACGTGCACCATATGCCACTCTGTTTATTTTTGCTGTAAAACATAAAAATAAAAAAAAACTCAGTTTTTTGAAAATTTTTGAACTTGAAATGCTGTTATGTATTGAAAAACATATTGCTAAATAAAAAGTAAAAAAGTATATTATTCTACATTGAATTCCCTAGTCAGTGGTGTATTGCATATATATTATTTTTTAGAGACGTTAAAAAGTAACATGCAAACTTTGACTTTGACAGCTTAAAACACCAAGAACGGTCACACATAGGTAAAAAGTGCATAGGCATAAAATGTGTATCTCTTTATTCTACATAAATTGACTTATATTACAAAATACGATTAAACTACCAGTTCTAAAGTTATACATCAATGAAACTATGAACCATTTTTTAGTAAATTTTGCGGGTTTAAGTCCGGATTACCTGGGATTTTTCCATTACCGAGGTCTAGTTTTTTATGCAGATATTATTTTTTTCCCTCCACCTATTCGAAAATGCTCGGGAAGCGAATAAAAAAACACTTTTGCACATATGGGTGGTTTCATTTATATATAAATTTGTATATATATAAATTTGTATATATATATATATATATTTATATATATATATATATATATATATATATATATATATTTATTTTTATTTTGTTTTTATTTTACAAATTAACCAACGCTCAGGGGATACCCCCTATTCATGCAATGCACAGTGCTGATCGTAAGAAGGGATGATAGGTTAAATGGAGGGGGAAAAGATGGAGTAGTGTCGGTGAATGTTTGTTTTGAACCTGCCAATATCAAAAATTTCGGGAAAAACAGACGCAGGGAGATTGTTCCACAAACGTAACGTGCGACTCTCGGTAATGCGTGGTTCTATTGAGAGCAGAGTGAACTACGAAGGGGTGGGCTTGGTTCGATGCCCGAGTAGAACGAGAGGACACACGACCTGGTGGAATCAGGCCATGTATTTCCCTCGAACACTTACCGTTGTAATACCTATAGAACAGGCTTACACACCCTACGGTCCTTCGTTGCTCAAGAGAACCAATAGAGGATGAAATATTTTCATCCCCTAATAAATATATTGCACGTTGTTGGATTCGATCCAGGAACTCCAAAGAAGATTTTGAAGATCCTGCCCATATGTGCGAATTGTATTCCATCTTAGGCCGAATATAGGTAGTGTAGACAGTGCGCAAGTCAGCAGGAGTGAAGTATGTCTTACACCGTTTTAAAAAACCGAGGCACTTGGCCGCCTCTTTCGACACGTCAAATATGTGATCATTCCAACGGAGATCGCATTGAATTGATATGCCCAGAACGTCAAGAGCAGCTGACTCTGCAATATCCACAGCACCCATATTAAGGGGTGGTAGGGTTGAATCCATTCTTTTGTGAGATAACAGACAACATTGGGTCTTGCGTGCATTAAAATCAACTCTATTTGCAAGACCCCACTCGGAGATTGTTTTAAGGTCATTATTGAGTGTGTCATTCATAGTGCGTCTTTTACTCTCAATCTCCAAAAGGTTGGGCGCTTTTTGAACGAGTATGAATGACAAATGTTGCTATCATCTGCAAAGGAATGGATTGGGTTCTGGGTCAATGACAGAAGGTCATTGATAAATACCAGAAATAGGGACGGGGATAGGACGGAACCCTGCGGAACTCCAGAATTGATGAAATGTTGTTCCGAAAGAACACCATCCATCGCAACTCGAGATAAATGAGATAAACCTATAAAATATATGTTTTTATTCTTTAACAACCTGTACATAACATAATATTCTTATTAGAATATTATGTATACTTTGATGATTCTACAATATTATTAATACAAATATTTTGCTTAGATTTCTTGGTTTTGAAGATATCCGCGAAATAATATTTAAAATTAGCATTACAAAGACTCTTATAAATAAAAAACTAAAATTTACAGATATTTTACTCGTTTTAGTTACTTTTATCGATTCTCTAAGATACCACTATATTAACTTTTTGTATACAAAATCATTTAGAGCCCGAAAATGCCCATGAGAAAGAAGTATTTTTAAATATATCTTTTTGGTATCAGCAATCTTCCAGGAACAGCAATGCGTCCAGAATTTTGTTCGAAATTCGAATGCAGTTTTACAACATTGCCAGATTTTATGTTTATGAGTTTTTTGGTTATCTTTATCATTTCAGATAACAAAGTTGTAAAATAATACTTTAGATATAAAATATGTATACAGATTTTTACTATACTTTTATGCACAAATTTCACATTTTTTTAACTCAATAAAAGTTTAATTTGCAATTAGAACTGGACATCAGGCAACGCTAATTCAGCAAAAAATTGCGTTGTGTTGTGCATATAAATAAAGAAGTTAATATTATGTTAAACTACAATTATAAGTATATAAAATGACTCTTAAATGTAGTTTTTCATTAAAGAAAATGTTGTGATTATACTGTGTTCATTTTTCAAGAGCTAAAAAAAATGAAGATATTCCTCAGCCGGTGATGTTTTTACGGTAGTTGAATATATCTGTAATTAATTTGTGCAGAAATATGTAACTCACTTTTATTTAAATAATGTTGGTGCTATCCATAGATATATGTTAACATATTGTAAATAAGAGTATAGTTAATTAAAGTCTGTTTGTTTTTAATTAATTCTTTTCCCAGATGAAAAAGTGGCGGAATTTTGTTCATGATACCTAATTTTTTTAGGGAAACATGTTTGTCCTTTTCGAACATTGTTCAAGAGACCTAGAAGAAAGAATTTATTGAATATTTAAATCAAAGTGCATGTTTCGATTCGTAAAAACACTATATAAATTCATACGTGTTAATAAATGTTAATTTCGTTAATCTTGTGTTCATTTTGCGATGTTCTTTATGTTTTTTGTTATGAAGTGAATAAATTTAATTACATCTTCGTTGTGTTATTGAAAATATTTTTTTGAATGCATTTCTGTTTTAACTAAGAATACAGCGTGCACCATATGCCACTCTGTTTATTTTTGCTGTAAAACATAAAAATAAAAAAAAACTCAGTTTTTTGAAAATTTTTGAACTTGAAATGCTGTTATGTATTGAAAAACATATTGCAAAAAAAAATTAAAAAAAAGGATATTATTCTACATTGACTTCCCTAGTCAGTAGTTTATAGCATATATAATTATTATTATTTTTTAGAGACGTTTACAAAAAAAGTAACATGCAAATTTTGACAGCTTAAAACACCAAGAACGCTCACACATAGGTAAAAACGATTAAACTAACAGTTCTAAAGTTATACATCAATGAAAATATGAACCATTTTTTAGTCAATTTTGCGGGTTTAAGTCCGGATTACCTGGAATCTATATATATATATATATATATATATATATATATATATATATATATATATATATATATATATATATATATATATATATATATGTATATATATATGTATATGTATATGTATATGTACATGTATATGTACATGTATATGTATATGTATATGTATATGTATATGTATATGTATATGTATATGTATATGTATATGTATATGTATATGTATATGTATATGTATATGTATATGTATATGTATATGTATATGTATATGTATATGTATATGTATATGTATATGTATATGTATATGTATATGTATATGTATATGTATATGTATATGTATATGTATATGTATATGTATATGTATATGTATATGTATATGTATATGTATATGTATATGTATATGTATATGTATATGTATATGTATATGTATATGTATATGTATATGTATATGTATATGTATATGTATATGTATATGTATATGTATATGTATATGTATATGTATATGTATATGTATATGTATATGTATATGTATATGTATATGTATATGTATATGTATATGTATATGTATATGTATATGTATATGTATATGTATATGTATATGTATATGTATATGTATATGTATATGTATATGTATATGTATATGTATATGTATATGTATATGTATATGTATATGTATATGTATATGTATATGTATATGTATATGTATATGTATATGTATATGTATATGTATATGTATATGTATATGTATATGTATATGTATATGTATATGTATATGTATATGTATATGTATATGTATATGTATATGTATATGTATATGTATATGTATATGTATATGTATATGTATATGTATATGTATATGTATATGTATATGTATATGTATATATCTAAAAATATATATATATTTATATATATATATATATATATATATATATATATATATATATATATATATATATATATATATATATATATATATATATATATAAAAATATATATATATATTTTTATATATATTAGAGCACCCATGAGATGTATGTAATGTTTTTTTATTCGCTCCCCGCGCATTTTCGGATCATAACTTACCAGTTTAATATCACTGTAATTGGTTAGAAAGTATTGGGATTAAACAGGTCTAGGATTAGAAAAAAATGGGATGATCAATAACGACATTTTGAGAAATTCAATGACAAAGTAAAAATTTGAATTTTTATTTTTTTAAATTTCAACTTTACGTACGTTTAAAAAAAGGAAGAATTCATTGGGTTCGAAGATGTGATATACCATTGGAAAGGTAATTTAATTTTATAAAACAAGAGTTTATACATTTATCTCCATATTATACTTTATAACCAATTTTATTGACTAGGTTATGTCAGTAATACAGAACACAATTTTATTTTACATTTTCTTATTTTTTTCTTAGTCATGAATAATTTCCTTAATTATTGACATCGATGAACCAAACCTCCTGTACATATACAGTTGCGTGTAACTAATTAGAAACGCATCAAGTACAAACATACCCATCGCTATAACTCAAAATATTATATCAGGACATACAAATTTTTATATAATTTTTTTTAGCTTCCAAATGTTAACTTTATATTGCACCCTTTTTTATTATTATCAATCAAAGTTTTACTTTATGCCAAATACTAAAAACAACCCGTGCACCTAATTAGAAACGAATTAACTTTTTGTATTAAACATATTTTATTTCTATAAAATCACTAAATATTTGATGACAAATCAATATTTTCAATGACTAAGTATCATTTGTGTGGCATATTTGCAATTAATTTATTGCCAACATATTTTAGAATTGCTCCCGATTCCAATTTAGCCATTTCGTTAAGATCAGCTAAATTTGCCATTTTATTCTGGTTAAACTTCATTTTTAAATGCTCCCACAAATTTTATATATAATTAAGGTCCGAACTACATACACACCAGTCCAATAAGACAAACATTATTACCAGAAAATACATTTTATTTAACCACGTATCGTATGTGGCTCTGCGCAATACAACCTAACGCAAAAACGCCTATGTTAAATGTCCTAATATAAGAAATCCTAACAGGAAATGAAATTACACCTAACATCTAAAAACGAAATTAGTCCGAACTAATGATGAATTATGTCCGAAATAAATAATGAAATAAACGTTTAGGTGTTCTTTCATAAAGAAATACATCCTAACTAAAAACATGAAATAAAACCTAATTATAAAAACTATTGGCGCATATTCATAAACAATATAAATTCGACTTTAAAATTAAATTCAGATTTTTGACAGTTCTTTTTTTTTTGAAAATTGTCAAAAAGCAGACTTTATTTTTAATGTTGGCTATATATTTTCTATGAACATATGTCATTTATTTAACTCCAACTATTAATTATTTTGAATTAGTAAGGATATATAAAGGTATTTTGTTCAAACCGATGTGGACCAGGAAAATTAAAAATTTTATGTCAGAGCGCCTCAGGCGTAAATTTACCCAGAAAATCGCGCGATTTTGATGAGTAAATTTTTCGCCAGATGCGCTCTAACATAAAATTTTTTTTGAGGCCCTCAAACATAAAATTTGTATTTTTCTGGTCCATACCGGTGCGAGCAATGTAAAAACCGTTACTACAAATACAAAGAGCGTGCCTTTTAAATTTAAAACTATCGAAATCCAAAAAAAAGCATGTATAAATGCGTTAATTTTATTTAATTTATATTTGATTTTAACTCATAACTAAAATGAAAGAAGTCCTAAAAAAATAATATGAATTAACGCGTAATTAGGACTTTTTCACTTCTTTCGAAGTTATTGCACATTGAAATAACCCATAACAAATAAAATTAAATTACTCCTAATATTGTTGAAATAACATCTAATGTTTAGGTGTTGTTTCATGTGCAATATCACCGAACTTTATATGAAGATTGTTGGGCGTTATTTCACTTTTTTTTGTTAGGCGTTTTTGCGTTAGGTGTTATTTCGCAGAGCCACCGTATGTTTAGAATCGGTATCCTCTTAAAAAATGCATCTTACTGGCAGGTTTTCGTCAGTGATAGGTTTATATTGCGTCGATTTGTGTTGAAATATACTGAAAATGGTCCATACAACTGTCAATTTTAATAATGTGTCGAATACCAGACCACGACTTTGCACCCAAAGTATAATGTTTCCGTCACAACATTACAAGAGTATTGTGGGTATACTGGGGACTAAACTCTTTTGGAAAGAGTACTGTTTTTTTTTGATGAAACTACGATAAACAGGTGTCTGCAGATGGAAAGTCATATTTTCGACGACCGCGGTCAAAAGCGTTTGAATATAGGTGTTTTGGGTGCTATGTCGTGATCTGGCATTGGACCCATTCATAAAATTGAAGATCGAAGAGACCATTTCCTATATATTTCCATTTTATACGACATAATCTAAACTTTTACTGACGAAAACCTGCCTGTTACATGAATTATTCAAAAGAATAAAGATTTAAACTTATGGGACGACGCACGGTGAACAAAATGATGAAATTTTTGAACAAAACTATATATTATTTTAATTTAATTTTCAATGTTTTTTTAACTATAATATAAATTAAAGACCCACTAAGAATAATCTGTAATCATATTTCTTATAACATTAATAGTTTAAGAGATATGAGCCTTCAAAGATAGGACATAACTAAAATATTCTTGCATATCCTCTCAAATCCTTAAAATTTTATTAAGGTTTTTACAAAATACACCATCTGAAGAAAACATAGCTTCCGGTTTCCTCCGATTTACAAGAAAATTGTAGTGAAATACTACCATTTTCGTTAGAAATTTATTAATTTGATTTTAAGTGTTTAGTATTTCTTATCATAACTCAACAAAGACGAATAATACAAATTTATATCCATAGTGAGTAAACAAATATAAAAATACCAAAAATCTATTAATTCATCCACATTTCATAAAATTTCATGTCAAAAATTTCAATTTGAGTAATATTATGTCAAGTTAATAATTTTATATCAATTAAACCTAGAGATATCCTTTATTCGCACTAACTTTTTTCTAATCACAATCAATGAAGTAAAAAATAAAAAATATATCAGCCCCATATCGAAAATTATCGCGATTAGAAAGAAATTAGAAGAAATTACATGACAAAAAATACTAGTTTTATTATTATTTTTTTGTAAATTAATTCCATGTACTGAAAACGATATCCTTCGTTCACACTTTTTTCTAATCACAATCAATGTGGTAAAAAACAATAAAAATATTATCCTGATATCGTTCCCGGCTTAGGAGAAATTACATGGCAAAAATTACAATTTTATTTTCTAATTTCATACATATGTGCCTTTTTTGTAAATTTATTTTAAGGACTGCAAAAGATATCCTTCATTAACACTAACTTATTTCAGATCACTATCAATGTGGTCAAAAACCAAAAATAAATCATACCGATAACGACTCCAGATTTTAAAATACCACATGTCAAAAATTTCCACAATATTCCCGAAGTTTAAATATTTGTACATAACTTTTGTGAATCAATAGAAGACATTCTGCAAAGCATTACTAAACCTCGATATTTTTTATTAAGTAAAAAAAAAATCAACGAAATCTACCGATTTGTTTTGAAGTTATATAATTTTGTGAAGTTAAATAATTTTGTTAAACAGTGGGTCTTGTGATTTGGTGGTTGAAATTACAAAAAAAAATTATGTTTGGAAATATCATCAAAAAATATGTTATGCCAGGTAATCTATTTATTTCGATTTTTTTTTTTAATTTCATCCACCAAATTACATGATCCGCCACTGTATAAATATTTCTGCAGCGTAACTTACCAGTTTAAAATCACTGAAATTGGTTAGAAAGTATTGGGAATAAATAGGTCTATGATTAGAAAAAATGGAATGATCGATAACGAAATTTTTAGAAATTCAATGAAAAAGTAAAAATTTGAATTTTTATTTTTTTAAATTTCAACTTTACGTACGTTTAAAAAAAGGAAGAATTTATGGGGTCGAAGATGTGATATACCATTGGAAAGGTAATTTAATTTTCTAAAACAAGAGTTTATACATTTATCACCATATTATACTTTATAACCAATTTTATTGACTAGGTAATGTCAGTAAAATAGAACATAATTTTATTTTACATTTTTTAATTTTTTTTTTAATTTTTTTGAATGATCTCCTGAATTATTGACATCGATGAACCAAACATCCTGTATACGTACAGTTGCGTGCAACTAATTAGAAACGCATCAAGTACAAACATACCCATCGCTATAACTCAAAATATTATATCAGGACATACACATTTTTATATAATTTTTTTTAGCTTCAAATGTTAACTTTATATTGCACCCTTTTTTAGTATTGTCAATCAAAGTTTTACTTAATAGTCGATTACTATAATTTATTTCTATAAAATCACTAAATATTTGATGACAAATCAATATTTTTAATGACTAAGTATCATTTGTGTGGCATATTTGCAATTAATTTATTGCCAACATATTTTAGAATTGCTCCCGATTCCAATTTAGCCATTTCGTTAAGATCAGCTAAATTTGCCATTTTATTCTGTTTAAACTTCATTTTTAAATGCTCCCACAAATTTTATATATAATTAAGGTCCGAACTACATACACACCAGTCCAATAAGTCAAACATTATGACCTGAAAATACATTTTGTTTAACCACGTATCATATGTGGCTCTGCACAATACAACCTAACGCAAAAACGCCTATGTTAAATGTCCTAATATAAGAAATCCTAACAGGAAATGAAATTACACCTAACATCTAAAAATGAAATTACTCCGAACTAATGATGAATTATGTCCGAAATAAATAATGAAATAAAACCTAACGTTTAGGAGTTCTTTCATTATGAAATACATCCTAACTAAAAACATGAAATAAATCCCAATTATAAAAACTATTGGCGCATATTCATAAACAATATAAATTCGACTTTAAAATTAAATTCAGATTTTTGACAGTTCTTTTTTTTTTGAAAATTGTCAAAAAGTAGACTTTAGTTTTAATGTTGGCTATACATTTTCTATGAACATACGCCATTTATTTAACTCCAACTATTAATTATTTTGAATTAAAAAGGATATATAAAGGTATTTTGTTCAAACCGGTGTGGACCAGGAAAATTAAAAATTATATGTCCGAGCGTCTCAGGCGTAAATTTACCCAAAAAATCGCGCAAAAAAATTTTAATTTTCCTGATACATATAAGGGTATGTAAAGGTATTTTGTTCGCACAGGTATGGACCAGGAAATATAAAAAATTTATGTTTGAGGGCCCGAGACGAAAAATGTACCCATCAAACTCGCTTCGATTTGTTTGGGTAAATTTTTTGCCTGAGGCCCTCAAACATAAAATTTTTATTTTTCTGGTCCATACCGGTGCGAGCAATGTAAAAACCGTTACTACAAATACAAAGAGCGTGCCTTTTAAATTTAAAACTATCGAAATCCAAAAAAAACCATGTATAAATCGTTAATTTTATTTTATTTAATTTATATTTTTTATTTGATTTTAACTCATAACTAAAATGAAATAAGTCCTAAAAAAATAATTTATTGCACAATGAAATAACTCATAAAAAATAAAATTAAATTACTCCTAATTTTGTTGAAATAACACCTAATGTTTAGGTGTTGTTTCATGTGCAATGTCACCTAACTTTATATGAAGATTGTTGGGCTTTATTTCACTTTTTTTTGTTAGGCGTTTTTGAGTTAGGAGTTATTTCGCAGAGCCACCGTATGTTTAGAATCGGTATCCTCTTAAAAAATGCATGTAACTGGCAGGTTTTCGTCAGTGAAAAGTTTATATTGCGTCGATTAGTGTTGAAATATACTGAAAATGGTCCATACAACTGTCAATTTTAATAATGTGTCGAATACCGAACCACGACTTAGCACCCAAAGTATAATCAGCCCAACCATGAACAAATTTTCTCCCGAAATATTTTCATTTTCACAGTGAATTTCGAATGTAGGATAATAGTTTCATATCATGAATTTCATTTTATAGGAAATTTTTTCCTGATTTACACATAAAAATTCCGACAGAGAATTATTGAGGAATTTATAAAACAAAATTTAGATCACAAACATGTGCTTTTTAGCATTATGCAGGTACATGACGATATTACTCAAAGATGCAAAGCAAAGTAAATAAAAAGTTCAGGGATACTGGTAAAAAATGGAGAAGAATTGTTGAAGGTTGTGTTGGATCTCCTATTAAATCAACTTAAAAATAATGTCGTTGTTACTCTATCTTTTTAATTTATGTTTGGTTTGACCAAAATAAAAAACATTCGCAAAAAATATTTTGCTACAAACTTAGGGCCAAGAAAAAAATAATTCAAATACTTTTTAAGCCAAACACCCAACTCAACAATACCAAGACATTTTTTTAAACAAAAACCCCAATATCGGCAAATTTGTACAGTTTGTATTAGTTTTCTAGCAAACCATTCAATTTTCCGTGTAACAGGTCGAAATTAACGATCAAAAAAACAATTTGATATGTTTTTAAGCCTTATACTTATTTAGAAGTAGCGGTCATAAAATTGTGTTGATTTGGGACGTACAGATTTGATGAACCTATGCCGAGGTCTATCACCATTTGAGCCGTGCGTGCGTATTTGTACGTAAAGAGGTGGGACCTACAGGTTAATGACGTATCCGAATGGCACGATGCGAGCCTTTCATAGCCAAGGTATTACTCTTGTGGGTTTGCTTTCCATTGACTGCCGAGGTAGCGTCGGATAGAAATATGTTTTCTATAAAAAGATGTTCCTGTCGTTGGGATTAAATCCGAGACCATTCGACTCGTAGTTCAAAGCCCTAATAAATTCCTATCAGTAATTCACTCCGTGTATCTTCTTGCTTTAATCAAAGAAGGATTGACTTCACCAAAAGATATGAAATGCAAGAGCTTGCAACGGATCAGCAAACATCAATAGAGGAGCAATCGCAAGTCTCAACAATTCAATATCAATTATTTTTTATCAGATTTTAATATTATATTTAAATTTTGTGTGCACAATAAATAATTGTCAAACTTTCGAAATGTATTTGACAATTATTTCGAAACAAATCTTTTTCCCAGGAAATTGATGATATGAAATTTAATTTCGAAGGAAAATAAAATTTCACATGAAATTCATGATTGGGCTGAATGTTTCCGTCACCACATTACAAGAGTATTGTGGGTATACTGGGGACTAAACTCTTTTAGAAAGAGTACTGTTTTTTTGATGAAACTACGATAAACAGGTGTCTGCAGATGGAAAGTCATATTTTCGACGACCGCGGTCAAAAGCGTTTGAATACAGGTGTTTTGGATGCTATGTCGTGATCTGGTATTGGACTCATTCATAAAATTTAAGGTCGAATAGACCATTTCCTATATATTTCCATTTTATTCGACATAATCTAAACTTTTTGTAGCCGCGGTAGCTCAGTGGTTAGTGCGTTGGACTACGAGCCGAAAGGTCCCCGGTTCAAGCCTGGACTGGGGCTAACAACATCTTTTCATAGAAACATTTTTCTATACCGCGCTACCTTTCGGCAGTAAATGGCAAACCTACGAGAGTAAAACATTGCCTATGAAAAAGCTCTCACCCGCCGTTCGGATTCGGCAATAAACTGTAGGTCCCACCACTTTGAGTACAAATATAACACGCACAGCTCAAAATGGTGAGAGAGCTCGGCCTAAGTTCTTATAGGACTGTAGTGCCAAACTATTATTATTATAATCTAAGCTTTTACTGACGAAAACCTGCCTGTTACATGAATTATTCAAAAGAATAAAGATTTAAACTTATGGGACGACGCACGGTGAACAAAATGATGAAATTTTTGAACAAAACTATATATTTTTTTAATTTAATTATCAATGTTTTTTTAACTATAATATAAATTAAAGACCCACTAAGAATAATCTGTAACCATATTTCTTATAACATTAATAGTTTAATGTTATAATAGTTTAATGTTAGGACATAACTAAAATATCCTTGCATATCCTCTCAAATCCTTAAAGTTTTATTAAGGTTTTTACAAAATACACCTTCTGAAGAAAACATAGCTTCCGGTTTCCTCCGTTTTACAAGAAAATTGTAGTGAAATACTACCATTTTCGTTAGAAATTTATTAATTTGGTTTTAAATGTTTAGTATTTCTTACCATAACTCAACAAGTGTTGTAAACATAGTGTGTAAACAAATATAAAAATACCAAAAATCAATTAATTCATCCAATTTCATAAAATTTCACGTCAAAAATTGCAATTTGAGTAATATTATGTCAAGGTAATAATTTTATATCAATTAAACCTAGAGATATCCTTTATTCGCACTGACTTTTTCTAATCACAATCAATGTAGTAAAAAATAAAAAAAATATCATCTCGATATCATTTTCGGATTAGGAGAAATTACATGGCAAACATTACCATTTTTATTTTAGTTAAATACATTTGTGCCTTTTTTGAAAATTTATTCCAAGGACTGCAACGATATCCTTCATTCTCACTAACTTTGTTCTAATCACAATCAATGTGATAAAAAATCAAAAAATATGTCAGCCCGATATAGATCCCTGGATTATGATAAATTTAATTGCAAATATTACTATTTTTCATACATTTGTGCTTTTTTTTCGTAAATTTATTTCAAGGATTGCAAGCAATATCCTTCGTTCGCACTAACTTTTTTCCAATCACAATCAATGTGATAAAAAATAATAAAAAATTATCGCGATTAGAAAGAAATTACAAAAAAAAATACTAGTTTTATTTTAATTTTTTTGTAAATTTATTCCGTGGACTGAAAATGATATCCTTCGTTCACACTTTTTTCTAATAACAATCAATGTGGTAAAAACAAAAAAAAAATTATCCTGATATCGTTCCCGGATTAGGAGAAATTACATGGCAAAAATTACAATTTTATTTTCTAATTTCATAAATATGTGCTTTTTTGTAAATTTATTTTAAGGATTGCAAACGATATCCTTCATTACCACTAATTTATTTCAGATCACTATAAATGTGGTCAAAAACCAAAAATAAATCATACCAATATCGGCTCCAGATTTTAAAATACCACATGTCAACAATTTCCACAACATTCCCGAAGTTTAAATATATGTACATAACTTTTGTGAATCAATAGAACACGTTCTGTAAAGCATTACTATACCTCGATATTTTTTATTAAGTAAAAAAAAATCAACGATATCTACCGATTTGTTTTGATGTTGTATAATTTTGTTAAAAAAAGTGCTTTTTTGTACACCGTGCGGTTTTCAGGTCAAAATGGTTGAAATAAATTCTATCAGGGCAATAAAATAAACCCCGTCGTAGCGGATATTTTCATTCTAATTCGGATTTATCTATCATAGGATCCGAATCGAATTCGAAGTTCGGATTTATTGCACCACAGGTTCCGTCGGAACGAACTTTTTTACAGAATTTTGACACTTTTTCTACGAATGCATTGTTGTGTCGGCATGTTATTCTTTGTCTGAAAAATTTTTTGTTTTGCATTAATGAATGAATTTTTGCTGTAATTCGTGATAATGTGAAATAATTACAAATACCGTAGAATCATTTGCTGTTTATGCTTTAAGTCCGGAGTGCTGGAGACGGCCGCCAGCTACGTACTTATAAAGATATCAAGCTAGCCAAAAATCTGAACTTAACGAATCAACAAGAAACTACTGAACACATTGCAAATAAAACGAGTTGGGAAAGTTAGGTCACATGGTTCCGAACTTACCCATGTGACGTAACTTTCACATGGGACGGACTTTTATAGTCGGTCGGGCACGACTATGGAATACCCTACACATTTGGTGGGGATAGTAATTTAGGATATTCAATTGTATACCTTAATTTTAAAGATCTTAATTATGCTGAACCCTATCACCCTCAGAATATTATTCACATATCAGAAATGAACATCTTATATAATTTAAAAAATTGTTATAAAAGTATAAAATACTAATAAAAAAAATTAGAAAAATAAAAGTGGGCGAACCTCGCCTGTGTTTAAAATTTTGTAAGGCAAATATTTCACAGATTTGATTATAATAATTTACGGCTAAAATTTTCACTATGACAACCCTGCAAATAACGTAAAAAAATGTTGGCGAATCACGCCCATTTTTGGACCACATTTTTTTAGATGAATTCTAACAATTTTTTTTAAATTTTATAACTATATCTTGAATAATTTTCGAGGTATCAGTTCCTAAAGTGTTATATAAAAGTTACTTGTATAGGAGGTGGGCGTGTCTGTTGACCGATTTGGCTCATATTAAACCGAGTTCCTACTTTTGGCTAAAACATATTGTGACTAAATTTCATCGCATTCTGACTAGTATTTCCAAAGTTTCCTTGTAGACAGACGGACATAGCTAAACGGACTCGGGTAGTGATGCTGAACAAGAATATATATATACTTTTCCATACAATATCTGCACAAACTTAATATACCCTGTATGTTTATGTCAAAGCATAAAATTAGTTTAACAAAAATTAGAAAATGTTAATTAGTAAAATTTATTTGTCCACTGCGCGACTGTCTCTTGCTGAATCCGTGGCGCACGGCATGCTCATTGACTTGCCTCTATATCGCTCTAAAATTTCCAAAGTGCTGGATTAGACACAGCACTGCAACGCGCTGCCCTTTTGTATGCTCCCGCATGTCGCATACAATTTAGTTATGTTAGGACATAACTAAAATATCCTTGCATATCCTCTCAAATCCTTAAAGTTTTATTAAGGTTTTTACAAAATACACCTTCTGAAGAAAACATAGCTTCCGGTTTCCTCCGTTTTACAAGAAAATTGTAGTGAAATAATACCATTTTCGTTAGAAATTTATTAATTTGGTTTTAAGTGTTTAGTATTTCTTACCATAACTCAACAAGTGTTGTAAACATAGTGTGTAAACAAATATAAAAATACCAAAAATCAATTAATTCATCCAATTTCATAAAATTTCACGTCAAAAATTGCAATTTGAGTAATATTATGTCAAGTTAATAATTTTATATCAATTAAACCTAGAGATATCCTTTATTCGCACTAACTTTTTTCTAATCACAATCAATGTAGTAAAAAATAAAAAAATATCATCTCGATATCATTTTCGGATTAGGAGAAATTACATGGCAAACATTACCATTTTTATTTTAGTTAAATACATTTGTGCCTTTTTTGAAAATTTATTCCAAGGACTGCAACGATATCCTTCATTCTCACTAACTTTGTTCTAATCACAATCAATGTGATAAAAAATCAAAAAATATGTCAGCCCGATATAGTTCCCTGGATTATGATAAATTTAATTGCAAATATTACTATTTTTCATACATTTGTGCTTTTTTTTCGTAAATTTATTTCAAGGATTGCAAGCAATATCCTTCGTTCGCACTAACTTTTTTCCAATCACAATCAATGTGATAAAAAATAATAAAAAATTATCGCGATTAGAAAGAAATTACAAAAAAAATACTAGTTTTATTTTAATTTTTTTGTAAATTTATTCCATGGACTGAAAATGATATCCTTCGTTCACACTTTTTTCTAATAACAATCAATGTGGTGAAAACAAAAAAAAATTATCCTGATATCGTTCCCGGATTAGGAGAAATTACATGGCAAAAATTACAATTTTATTTTCTAATTTCATAAATATGTGCTTTTTTGTAAATTTATTTTAAGGATTGCAAACGATATCCTTCATTACCACTAATTTATTTCAGATCACTATAAATGTGGTCAAAAACCAAAAATAAATCATACCGATATCGGCTCCAGATTTTAAAATACCACATGTCAAAAATTTCCACAACATTCCCGAAGTTTAAATATATGTACATAACTTTTGTGAATCAATAGAACACGTTCTGTAAAGCATTACTATACCTCGATATTTTTTTATTAAGTAAAAAAAAATCAACGATATCTACCGATTTGTTTTGATGTTGTACAATTTTGTTAAAAAAAAGGTGCTTTTTTGTTCACCGTGCGGTTTTCAGGTCAAAATGGTTGAAATAAATTCTATCAGGGCAATAAAATAAACCCCGTCGTAGCGGATATTTTCATTCTAATTCGGATTTATCTATCATAGGATCCGAATCGAATTCGAAGTTCGGATTTATTGCACCACAGGTTCCGTCGGAACGAACTTTTTTACAGAATTTTGACACTTTTTCTACGAATGCATTGTTGTGTCGGCATGTTATTCTTTGTCTGAAAAATTTTTTGTTTTGCATTAATGAATGAATTTTTGCTGTAATTCGTGATAATGTGAAATAATTACAAATACCGTAGAATCATTTGCTGTTTATGCTTTAAGTCCGGAGTGCTGGAGACGGCCGCCAGCTACGTACTTATAAAGATATCAAGCTAGCCAAAAATCTGAACTTAACGAATCAACAAGAAACTACTGTACACATTGCAAATAAAACAAGTTGGGAAAGTTAGGTCACATGGTTCCGAACTTACCCATGTGACGTAACTTTCACATGGGACGGACTTTTATAGTCGGTCGGGCACGACTATGGAATACCCTACACATTTGGTGGGGATAGTAATTTAGGATATTCAATTGTATACCTTAATTTTAAAGATCTTAATTATGCTGAACCCTATCACCCTCAGAATATTATTCACATATCAGAAATGAACATCTTATATAATTTAAAAAATTGTTATAAAAGTATAAAATACTAATAAAAAAAATTAGAAAAATAAAAGTGGGCGAACCTCGCCTGTGTTTAAAATTTTGTAAGGCAAATATTTCACAGATTTGATTATAATAATTTACGGGTAAAATTTTCACTATGACAACCCTGCAAATAACGTAAAAAAATGTTGGCGAATCACGCCCATTTTTGGACCACATATTTTTAGATGAATTCTAACAATTTTTTTTAAATTTTATAACTATATCTTGAATAATTTTCGAGGTATTAGTTCCTAAAGTGTTATATAAAAGTTACTTGTATAGGAGGTGGGCGTGTCTGTTGACCGATTTGGCTCATATCAAACCGAGTTCCTACTTTTGGCTAAAACATATTGTGACTAAATTTCATCGCATTCTGACTAGTATTTCTAAAGTTTCCTTGTAGACAGACGGACATAGCTAAACGGACTCGGGTAGTGATGCTGAACAAGAATATATATATACTTTTCCATACAATATCTGCACAAACTTAATATACCCTGTATGTTTATGTTAAAGCATAAAATTAGTTTAACAAAAATTAGAAAATGTTAATTAGTTAAATTTATTTGTCCACTGCGCGACTGTCTCTTGCTGAATCCGTGTCCAAGTCCATTCTGGGCTACTAGTCTGTGAGATAGCGCAATCGTGTCGCTCGCTGCCACATTTTCAGCATACGCTGGTGCTAGTTCTGCACGAGGTGGCCGAGGCAAACAGCCCAGCCAACCCACACTGCTGCTTAGCTCACTTTTTATGAGATTTCGCTCTGGCCATATTTTTACTCGATGGCTGGCAGGCAATCCGAAGAATCTCTTGCAGCAGTGTCCGGTAAATCTATAGCCGTCCGTCCGTATCGCGCGAGAATTGCAATCAAATTGCTGGTCAAAGATCCGAGACTCTTCCATAGGCCTATCGATTCAATTAAATGAATCGCCTACATCAATATTTGCAAACAAATATTAAATTTTTAACAATTTGATGCAAATTTAACACAAATGATTTTAATTTTTGTTGGTAAACTTTCACAGATTTGACATAAACGGATGATTTCGAATTTTTGAAGTTACATTTTTGTATTGGCAACGCGAAATTCCATTCCGCACGAAACTCATGATAGTTAAAAATTCGTATTCGTAGCGGAGATTCGGATTTTTGCAAATGTGCCACACAGATGGCACGTAGTAATGTAAAAAACTGGGTTTTCATCAAATATTTAGTGATTTTATAGATATAAAATATATTTAATGCAAAAAGTTAATTCGTTTCTAATTAGTTGCAAGGATTCTTTTTAGTTTGTGGGCTATAGTCATCGACTATTAAGTATACCTTTGATTGACACTAATAAAAAATCTTGCATTTTAAAGTTAATATCTACCTCAAATCCCATTAAAATTGTTCAATAAGACAATTATTTATTTAATAGTATACTAAAAATAAATCTTTTTATATGAAATCAATGGCAATATCATAGTATTTTCTAGTATTTAATGGTATTTTCCGATTAAAATAATAATGTATCCTATTGACTATTTTTAATAGTAAAAAACTAATATTTATAAATTTTTTTTTTAATATACAAGTAGTTATGACCTGTGATAATATTGGAGTATATATATATATATATATATATATATATATATATATATATATATATATATATATATTAATATATATATATATATATATATATATATATATATATATATATATATATATATATATATATCTATATATATATATATATTAATATATATTTATATATACAATAAAATTAATAATACGAATCATTAAATTTGCATAGGTCTTTCTTATTGTAATTAAAATATCACATTATAAAATTTATGGTACAACCACACATTGTATTTACAATTTCAATATTACTAAACTAATGGGACGCATCTTATTGACCAATTTAAATGGTATAAATTATTGTTTTTCTACTGAAATACTATTAATTTACCATGTTTTTTCTGGGTGTATAGTCTGAACATTGTATTTTGAATGAATGCACATACGCATCGTGAGTCTAACCTAAAAATAATGGCAAAAAAAACCAAAACTCTAATGACGTGAAAGAGTTAGTTATAAAATTATGGAAAGAAAAGTGTAAGCAAATTGCCGAAATAGTAAAAAAAAACACGATCTACAGTACATTACATAATAACCAGTTGGGAAGGTTAGATCACATGGGAAATTTTAAAGTAGGTTTTAGTATGATAGTTAGGATTATCAAAATTATAGTCGGTCTAAGCCGACTATAAATACCCTACACATATGAGTGGTTACCATTAAAAGTGGTATATAGGTCACCAGGGTATACGCATCCTGAAAATAACTACAAACTTTCAATCGCTAAGAATTTCCATTCATTTGATACCCATATTTACAAATGGGTAGGTGTACCGAATTTCACTTTAGTTTTTGGAACCACAAGTCGTTTCGCCGGAAACCATTATTTTCATGTATTTGAGCATGAGTCAATATATATTTGACCAAGAAAACTTTTCCTAAGCACGTAGACAGTAAAATTGATCAGTAGATATAAATTTTATACGAGGTATACATGAAAGTGGACATAAGTGGTCGGTTCTCAGGTCACTATAGACCAATCATGCCAATTAGATATATAAGTAATCTAAATATAAAGTTTCATTGCTCTAGCTCTTCTATTTTTTCTGTAATTGTGATTTCAACAGACAGACGGACAGACAGACGGACATCGCTAAATCGACTCAGGAGGTCATGCTGATCAAGAATATATATATACTTTTCCATACCGGAGATGCTTCCTTGTGGGTGTTACAAACGGCGTACCAAACTGAATATACCCTTTCATTTTTAGTGTAGGGTATACAAACATGCAATAAAAAAGGATATTTGGAAAGACCTCTTGGAAGTGGTAGGCCTAGACAAATTTCATCATTGCAAACTGAAAAGAAAATTGTTCGTGTTGTAGAGGAGAATCCGAAAATATCAGCAGTAAACATCGCCAAAAATTTAAAAGAAAATGGAACTGTGAATGTCACAGACTATCAGTAATTTTCTTCATTTCAAGGAATTTAGAGGATGCACACAAGGGCGGTTCAGAAACATATGGAAAAAACTCAAGTACACTTTACGAGTCAACGTACCTCAAATTATGAGAGGGAGTACCGTACTTTTTAACGGACTATAATGCAACAAAAGTGGCCTGACAGTATAAAAGATATAGCGGTTTAAGAATAAAATAGGTTTAGAATTTTATTTTATGTCTAAATTACTAAAAGTATTATGTTCATAATGTATAGTTTTTATATGATAAACAAAAGATCTAATGGAGCGCTCTATCTTTATTATTACCTGACCATTTTCATTATATTATAGTTCATTAGAAAGTAAATTAAAATAGCTTCAATTTCATATATTATATATTGATGAAATTGACATATACATTTTTTTGTTGCTTGTTTATTATATATTGGAAGGTCCTTAATGTCCTTCATATACAAACTCAGGACATAATGACCATATGTAACTTACTGAATTTATGTATGCTATCATTACATATAGTTATAATCGCGATATGACAATACAAATTTTGCAGATTTGTTCGGAGATCGCCAACACATATGACCATGTAGCTCCGTCTTCCAATAATCGTATGGTGTTGAAATTTGGCTAAGACGTTACGAAAGGAATTCCCTCACATAGTTTGAGGTACGTTGACTTGTTGTTAAAAAAAAAGGGAATTTGAACCACCCTAATGCACACCTCGTAACAAGCCTCTTTTGTCTGTCCGAAACATAAAGAAACGATTGCAGTATGCAAAAGATTACGTCGGCAAACCCTTGGAGTTTTGGAACTCGGTCATATTTACGGATGAATCAAAATTCAATATGTTAGGGTCAGATGGACGCCGTTTTGTATGGAGAAAGGAGGGCACAGCTATAAAATCGGCAAATATAAATTCGACAGTGAAACATGGTAGAACAAGTTTTATGATATGGGATGCAATGGGATCATGTGGTGTTGGAAAAATAGTGTTTGTTGAAGGAATTATGAATAAATTTGATTATTTAAATATACTAAAACAAATTTACCGGAAACTGCTACTAAATTGAGCTTTGAACGGGACTTTAATTCTATTCGTGATAACGACCTGAAGCATTCCTCGCTTATCGTAAAAGAATGGTTGCTGAATAACGTGCAATATGTACTCCCCCATCCCCACAAAGCCCCGATTTGAACCCAATTGAACATTTGTGATCATATATGGAGAAAAAATTACGAGAAAAGCAAATAAGAAAAAAATATGAGCTAAAAAATGCTCTCCAAGTCATATGAGATAATACACCTTCTGATATTACCAAAAATTTGGTTCGTTCGATGGCTAAACGACTCCAAGTAGTTATAAATGCAAAAGGGCTTCATACCTAGTATTAACTACTATATATTTTGATTCTAAAAATATATTTTCATTGAATAGTTTTACTGTCCAACTTTTTTTAGCTATAAAAATAAGGCTCTCTGTGTTATACTGTGCCCTTACATACTTCATGCATCAGTTCGACAAGCTTCGACATGTTTCGAGAACCTTCTACTCGTTTCTACTCGTCGAAGCTTGTCGAACTGATGCAAGCAGTATATAAGGGCGCCGCATCTGTGGCATCACAGACGATTTCTTGTGCACTATGTGGATACAACGACAACGGCAGAAACACAAGCAATTCTTTGAACGTCTACAGAATCGCTTAAAATATTTCCAAGATGGCCGATAAGATTGGTGATATTTCGACTGCTTCTACCAACATTGCAGCAATCAGCTCGTCGTGTAATTTTAACGAAATGCAAAAGCAAATTAAAGACCTCACTACAGCAGTGTAGCAACTGCAAACAAGCCGTTCAATGAGTCAATGCTACTACCATTGTTTTGGCAACAACGCACTCAACTTCCGACCGCCATGCTCTTTTTTGAAATGCAATCCGTTATCGGGAAACGCTCAGCCAGGTCATTAGAGGAATCTAGTGTCCGGGAGCAGACAACAAATCGTCTTCTCATACGCGACAATCTGGTAAGCCAACCTTTTCTAGTTGACACAGGTGCCGACATTTCCGACTTGCCTGTTGTACATCAACGTAATCGAAAGCGTCAGCATGAAAAATATAAACTTTTCGCTGCTGATGGCACAGCAATCAACACGTATGGCGACGCACTGATCTGCCCAACAATTGGACTTAGACGATTGATCAAGTGGAAATTCGTTGTCGCAGGTGTATCCCACTCAATCATTGGAACCGATTTCCTAAAGCAATTTGGCTTGCTAGTGGACTTGAAACGTGGCCAACTCATCTACGGCGAGACAGGACTTTATTCAAAGGGGCATCTCGAAACTATATCCAGATACAGGAAGGTGAAACTATGGCAGTACGCCCTACCATTATCTTCTATCACGTTTTCCGAATTTAACAAACCTGTCCTTGTATATAACCAAATACCGGTGTGCCCGAAGGATGTTTCAATGCAATACAGGACAAACTTTCCAGCGATTCATGCACGGGGTGTTGTGCGGAATGGATTTTTGTTTTCTGCATCTTGATTGCATCCGAAAACGAGGAACAGCATTTTCGACACCTCGAGAAACTCCTCATCCGTATTCACGAGTTTGGCCTCATTGTTAATGTAGCAAAATGCGTCTATGGAAAGTCTTGCATAACGTTGCTTGCCCATCAAGTAGAAAAGATGACATCCGCCCGCTACCCGATCGTTAATTTTTCAGATCCAAAAACTGTCAGAAGTCCGTCGTTTTGTCGCAATGGTGAATGTCTACAGAAAATTCATTCCAAAGCTGCTGCTACTCAAATCCCACTACTTGCGTACCAAAAGGGTAACAAAAATAACGACAGAACCATAATCGACTGGACGGATGCAGCCAAAATCGCGTTTGAAAAATGAAAAAAGGATCTCTCCCAAGAAACGCTGTTAGTTCATTCAAGCGATAATTTACCTATCTGCGTCATGGTCGATGCTTCTGACGATGCAATTGGCGGCGTTATTCAGCAGAATACTAATGACGGCTGGAAACAATTGAGTTTCTACTCGAAAAAACTCAGCGAAATTAAAAAGAAGTACAGCACATACGACTGAAAACTTCTAGCAGCTTATTCCGTAGTCAAATATTATCGTCACATGCTTGAAGGTCGAAAGTTTGTATTTTACGGATGACAAGCCGCTAACATTTGCTTTTTAGCAAAATGCTGATAAAGCTACACCTCGTCAGTTCCGGTAGTTTGATTGCCTTTCGCAGTTTTCGACGGATATAAGGCAACTAAGCGGACATGAAAACTTCGTTGCAGATACCTTGTCACGTATTAAAACAATTTCCGCGCCTACTGTCATCGACTACAACGAGCTGGCACACGCTCAAGATATATGAATCCAAAATAAATTATTTTTATTTCCACAGACGTGTTTGCTGAAATTGGGAACCTAAGCTGAAATTCGAAAAATTATTGTGACATTTTTTTAACATAATCCGAAATGGAGTCACCTAAAAATTGGCAAAACAGTGTTCCGTCAAAATATTAGTCGGGTTTTGAAAAACATTAATGACAATCTAAACATTAATTTAAAGGTGTTATCTGGCGGAAATGTGGATCGGGAAAAATACACAAATATAAACGAGTCAAGGACATTTTTTATAAAAACTCTAATGCTTCGGGCGGAAAAGTAGCTGAAAAATGCAGGTGCTTCTAATCATTTGCCCGCAAAGTGAAAAGGAAGTTGGCCTTAAATCGTACAAAGTTAAATCGTACAAATGTACAAAACCCAAAAAAAAATCCAAGTCCCTAAAAATTTGTTCGCTTTCTTAAAAACAAATAATTAGAATTTTTTTTTTGGTAAAGAATTTACATAGTGAGGTATAATACAAAAAAAAATCGCATAGTTTGGATTCACGGCTTACTTGATTTTTTGATTTTTCTACGTTACAATTTTTTCGTGCGCACTCCTTACTCACAGCGCAGTTGGCACTTACGCACCATCAACAGAACGCTTCACATTAACATTGATTATGTTGGACCTCTGCCGTCATCTTAAGGATTTTCGAATCTTTTAACGTGCATTTATCGGTTCACTCGTTGGCCTGAAGCCATACCAATTGCGGACAATCGAGCTGTGACAGTTGCAGATGCATTCTACAGAAGTTGGATCTCGCGATTCGATGTTTCTGCGAAAATTACAACAGACCAAAAACGGCAGTTCGAATCAAATCTGTTCAAAGAATTAGCTCAACTTCTTGGAGTGCAACGTATTCGTACATGGCCGTATCATCCGTGTGCAAACAGGATGTTGAAAAGGTGGCATCGATCTCTAAAAGCTGCCATAATGTGTCATAAAAATCACAACTGGTTTGACGTCCTTCCTACAGTATTGCTAGGACTAAGATCTAACTGTCGAGAAAATATCAACGCAACCGCATCCGAATTGACTTATGAAACTTCAATCAAGCTTCCAGGCGAGATGCTTTGTAGTTCTACAGATGAATTCGTGATTTCTTTGAAATCTAAGAAGAATGCGTTGGACCAGTGCATTCACGTTTTCCTTCAACGCGACGCTATGAAGAAACCACTTCAACCACCATATGATAGACCCTTTCAAGTTATTAGAAGATCCGAAAAATTGTTCACTTTGGACATTCACGAAAAGGAAAAAAAACTATATCAATCGATCGTCTGAAACCAGCGTTTTTCTTAAATTTGGACATTTGCGATAATCCGAAAATTATCTCAATTCCCATACCATCTACGTCACATCCTACTACTAAAGACGCTACTCGAATTCCTAGTACAATTTTACATACATATTTTTTTATCCTACAAAATATGTTTACGATATTTTCTACTTGTTTATAAAAAATAATGTTTAAAATTTTAAACATTGCCTAGCACTAAAAAATATTTATTATTTTTTTAAAAATGTATATGGGTGAAAAGTTGTCAACCGCCTGAGTCAATCACCTGATATAAGATCTAAATTACAAAAGAAAGCCGCGAAGCGAACCTTTTAAAAGAAGCAAAAAGAATACATTAAATAATACAGTAAATATTCATCAGCTCCATCAGAAGAATAAGAATTTTGTACAAATTGCTTGAATGAAATTCCGAAGAATATAAATTTTAACAATTCAGTAAACTGTCATGTATGCAAATGTCCTGTTTACTTGAAATTTGTGAGCTTGACGAAATGTGTGTCCATTGTTACACGGAATATTCTGACTAGGGGTATATGCACCATTTTTTGTTCGTATTTTCTTAACATAACTACTGAGATTACCATTCCTTTTTTAATACATTATTTAAAAAGACAAACCATAAAGAAGAAAGGCTAAAATAGCATTTCGGTAAAAATTTTGAAATTTCCTACTTTACCCCAACATTTTTCAACAAGTCCGAAATTAAGCTGTTTTGAAAATTCGCTCAAAAATCAATTAAAAGGCATATAAATGGTATTCTGTTAATGCAAAAAATTAAATCATGAATCAGTCTATGAAATAGAATCTTCAAAAGAATTTCAAAAATTGTTCAAATGTACTTCTTTGGGAGAAATTCAAAACGTAGCCCACTTTACCCCACGCTCCCCTATATAAAAATGTAGTCTTTTTTTTTGTAGAATATGATGCCATCAAAGTACCATCAAATAGTTGGCTTGAAAATTTATATTGAATCATGTAAAAATTTTTTTTTTTTTGTTAATTTTAAAAGGAAGTTTTAAAGACATCAAATGTTCATTGCCCACATGTTGAAGTATAGAAGTAACGACTAAAATTTTCAAGACCATTGTGCTATTAGCTTTAAAAAGAGGCCTCAATGGATTTTGCTACCCTTACTTGTGCAGGGACGTCGGTGGCTCGTCTGGTTAGTGCGTTTGCCTACGAGACTAAGAAAACGAAAGATGGTTGAAAAGTATTAGAGCCTTAAACATCATTGCAGTTGCAAATTATTCAAGTCAAATATTTGACACTTTTTGTGATATTTAGACAATATTAATAGTTTTGCTACAAAAGCATTAATATCTGTGGAATATGTAAATATTTGCAGCAATGCCACCTATTTCTCTAGTAGTTGCAGTGAATCTACCACAAATATGACATTTTTCGTGATGATTGTAAGAAACATCTCACAAATAATACAAAATATTTAAAATTTTACTGCAAATTTACTTGTATTTCCTGCATATTGGATTTGTAAAAGCGAGTAGTATTTTAGTTGCGGCACACTCTCATAAACATTCTGTTTTCTTAGTGTAAAAAGTCACTGTTGAATTGGACTACGAGACGAAAGGTCTCATGTGCAATCCCTGTGGATGTAAACATCTTTTTAATAGAAAACATTTTTCTATGCGACGCTACCTCTCGACAGTGAATGGCAAACCTACGAGAGTAAACATTGCCTATAAAAAGCTCTCACCCGCCGTTCAGATTCGGCATTAAACTGTAGGTCCCACCACTGTGAGTACAAATATTACACGCACATCTCAAATGATGAGAGAGCTCGGCCTAAGTTATCCACAGGACTGTAGCGCCAAACTATTATTATTAAAGGTATTCACGAAACGGAGCAGTTGCCGATGTACATTTGCAGTATTGTAGAATTGTATCATATTTCGTGAACACACTTACTTCATATTTGTGAAGTATGGTAGTTTTCAGTTTGATGTACCAAAAACAGATGTTTTGGTTTCATTAAAATTTATTGCTTATTGGACATATACAATATATAAGTATGCCTTTAGTTACTTACTTTTAATTCAATATCTCATATCAATTATACTTTATAATTTATTATAAAACATTATAATTAAAACAATGTAAACAAATTAGATTAGAGATGTCGATTTAAGAAAAAAAACTCATACCTTATATAAGAACTCGTTAAAATTTATTGTTAAAACAGTGGACATTATGCCATCGTTTCTTTTTTATTCACATGCATATATGTACATATTCCTTAAAAATATATATTTTCATTTAAATATAATGCATTTTGGTGAATTTCAACTCAATAATCAAACACTATACACTATAATATCAAGTACCCAAAGTCATAAATTCAGCATCACTAAAAAACTACAAAAGTACCACGAAGTAAAATCAAGCTTTTTAGCGAAGTAGATTAGCAGATAATTTTTGTTTTTGCCACCAATGTATTTTGTTGTTGTACAACTGCTACTTGACAAAACTGCTACTCTTGTGCAGGAGAAATTTATATATCAACCTATACAAAAGTGATTTTTGCCCATTTTTTGAAAAATTTAACCACTGTATCTCTAGAAGTAGTCGTCGGAAAAGGTCAATGCATATCTCGATACCCGTAATCAGTTATCAAAATTTAATTGAAATCGAAAGGGGTGAGTTGCAACCCCTAATCGGTTTAGTGTGGAATGCCTCGCATATTGCTTTGAACAAAATACAGCAACTTAAGTTACTGCATTTTATATTAGTAATATAAAAATGATCAATTTTTTTTTTTTACAAATTAACCAACGCTCAGGGGATGCCCCCTATTCGTGCAATGCTCAGTGTTGATCGTAAGAAAGGATTATAGGTTAAAGGGAGGAGGAAAGATGGAGTAGTGTCGGTGGATGTTTGCTTTAAATTTCCCAATATTAAAAATGTCGGGAAAAACAGAGGCAGGGAGATTGTTCCACAAACGTATCGTGCGACTGAAGAACGAATTATCTCTGTAATACAGTTTTTACCTGCTAAATTACACAACATTTATGAGATTTGACAAACACTCAATATAAATATTGTCTTAAGAAAAAAATACAAATACAGAAACTATCGAAAAAAACTTTCTATCTCTTTATTTTGCACCGCAAATTAACCTCAATATAACTAGCTACTTTATATTTAAACTAAAAAAAAATACCAGGATTGATTTTTTCTGCAACGACTTGTTATGATGGAAATCAATCAATTACATACCCATTAGTGAGTTTTAAAAACAATCATATATAATGACAATCGTGAAACAACTGCTGCGGTTTAAGCAGTTGTTAAAAATAAAACTATGTGGCTCAAATGATATGATACATAAACTTTTCGAGTGACAATCAATCAAGGTTTGTGCCTCTGCCATTGTCGTTTTATTGATAAATGATGTCAGCAACGTAGTTAATACAGTGTCTAAGCTACCCATTTCGCCAATTGTTTGATGTGTTACGATGAGCCGAATTGCTACACCAGAAATCTAGCTTAATCATTGTTATTGTTTGCATATAAAATTTGTTCCGGCTAAAAAAAAAACCACAAATAATATAAACGAATATTTAGAAATCACAAAACAATACCGGTGTTGACCGATGGAACAATGAAAACATCGCAATTAATAGATTGCTTTGAAAAGTGTCGCATTTCAATGTTTAGGATCGGCATTATATGAAGTTCATTGAATTACAAATATACCCCAAAACTGTTGATAATACATCAGACGGACGAATGGATTATGTAACACCATTCAACATTTGGCAAAAGTATGAAAAAAATTGTTCTAACAATCTATATAATAGTCAAATTTAATTATTATCCATTGAGACTACAGACATCGAATTTTAGTTTATTCTTGATACGCTATAGTACATAGCGATATCATATATTTGTATACAAAATTGTAAAAAGTTATGTTTCAAATAAAGTTTTCATTCTCTCAAATTCGAAATGTATTCCCGTTATTTCGTGAAATTTTAATAAAAAAATATATATATACATGTGGATCTCATCTATCAGCTTATAAGTATCGTCTGCTTCAGAATAATAATTGAGTATTATAAATTTCTTTAGGCATACACGATATATACAGCGAAAACACCAGTTTGGCCTTTTAGGCTGTAAGATTATTAATTGAATTAAATAATAAAAAAATAGTACCATCTCTATGATCTATATAAATGATTGTTTGGATTATAAATTAATTTAATTACATTGAAATGTGTAATGTTACTTTTATATGAGAGTTTAGAAGATATTTATATTAAGTAAATATACAAAACCATATCGAATAAGTTTAATTATATAAATCTGAAAATCATTTTAAATTTCTTATTATTAAATACTTATGAAAACATATTTCAATAAATTCATATTATAGATATGATCTTACATAATTACATTATATAATTATAAACCATACTCCTAGGTTTTATTTCTATATCAGATAAGCTGTTCATGGCTTTCTTTTAAATTTTTAATATATAATTACCATAAACTAAAATTATCAGCAAACATGTATTTATCCATTTATGGATTTCAAAAAAATCTGAGTATCACGTTAAAACGTTACAAATCATATGCACAATGTATACGTTGTTCTTAGTTTAATAAAATACTTTACAATGTCGTTGATCAATTAATTTAATTTAGTTGTCTTTGAATTATAAATATTCGCATATAACAAAGTAATTATATTATCTAGTCGGTTGTTTCTTTTTTAAAAATTTACAATTAAATGTTCACCAATTGAACACAATAAAAATGTAAATTGTAATGTAATAAAAATGTATATTGAAATTTTTGATTTTTAATAGGAAACAAAATTTTTACCAAATCTTTTTATATTTGAAATGTTTTAACTAAGTAATTAACATACATAAAAAAATGTAATGTTCAAAATGCATAAGTATGTTAGTTTATGTACCATATATTATGTGTAATTCTTACAATCAGTTAATATCAAATGAATACTATTATATGTCTACATTTCTTATTATTAATTAAAAGTAATCTTCTGCTTAATCTGTATTATAAGTTTGATCTTCATAACTTATTTAGTAGCTTAAGTGTAAAGTTTTATTTTAAAATTAAAAAATATATATATCGCAATAATTTAACACAATATATTCCGCATGGGAATGAAAGGTTAAAAAATGGGCTGTAGTGTTATATTTAACACATTTTAAAATAACAGTACCCTACACATATAAGGTTCACCGTAGTTTTTGGTGTATGTTATTATATGCATTTTCGTTAATGGAATTTTCGTTAATATTTTCTGATGTAGAGTTTGTGCACTGTTTTACAAATTCATCTTTAGGTATATATTTATTACTACAATTACTACTTAATATTGGTAAATAGGATGACTTTGTTGAATTTCTCCGAGATACGTTACATGTTGATGTTAGTGCAGAGCATTTTGTGGAACTTATTTTTAATTTAAATTGAAATATTTTTGTTGACAATATTACTAGCACTAATGTTATAAATAAAATAGGATTCATATTAAAACAAAATAGGCTGCTTATTTCAAAAAATAATATTTCTAGTAATGTGGCTTTGTTTAGTTTATGAAAAATGCGTTTAAAAATACTGTCGATACAGATCTGTGCCTTTCTGATTATTGCTACTACGTAGTCCATTCGTGTGGTCTTAAAAATCTGCGAAAATACGTTCCATTTATGTCTGTAATGTAACGTAGAACCTGCACTTTTATATGTCAATTCTTCGTTCTTAACCACTTCATTTGGATGTTTATTGTAATGATCATCTATGAAGAATAGATAGACATATCGATATTAAAACAATGAATAATTTGTAATAAAAATAATTTACACATTCTCTTTATATATTTAACATTGATTAGAAAAATAAAAACGTATATTGAATACTTGCCATTATTGTTATTTTTGTTTGAAGGATGTTGTTGGGATGGCACATTATTTATTCGAATTCCAGTCTGTTGATGGCCAGGATAATGTCCATTTATTCCGATGCCACTGGCTGAGTTTCCTCCAGGATGCATGCTAATGCCATGACCCATGCCACCAGGAGTAAGTAGTATACCATTACTGCCATGATTACCTAAGCCTATGCCGCTAATACCATTGATACCATTTGTTTGTATTGGAATACGATTGAATTGGTCGATATTTGTATTTATTGATGTGCCACTTGTGCCAACATTGTCATCCATCGTTGGTTTTTGCTGCATTCCGTTGTAAATATTTATTCCTGATCCAGGCATAAGACCAGCACTTATACTATTAATATGCTGCTGGTTAACGTTGTCACCGATAGCAACATTTAAACCACCACTGCTATTTGCACCTACATTATTTACTCCCTCTATAATTCCTATAGTACCACCAACAGTGCTGCCACCACTATTTGCGCCATTACGACCGAATCCGCCACCAACTAATGTTTTATTACTTTTATCTTCAGGTGCACAGCAAACTTTAAAAACAACTTTCATATTGTTAGTCGAGCATCTACCTCCTATACGCCGATATAGATCATCTTTTGAAGAAGTTGCTAATATTGACCCCATATATGAAAAAGAGACATTTTAAATACATGCAAAAACAAAATAGCTTGGACTTACAAATGAAATAGTAATCATTTCCTGGGAGGAACTCCAAACCACCTGGTTGGGGAGTAAATGGCCGGAACGTTATTGTAAAAAACATAAGTTTCTGCGGTTTATCACATATAGCTATAACACGTGGATCGGCATTAGTAATCCGGCATGTTTCATATTCAACTTTAGATACATTGTAAATAATGTATTTTTCAGTTTCGTTCTCGAAAGTGCCTGGCTCGTATACGGGACAAATAATATGCACCTGATCAAATTCAAAGGCTAGATTTCCTTTATTTACATCAATTATATGATCAGTGTTGTCTATTCGAAATCTATGGATAAAAGAATAAAAATTTATAGGTAGAAATATTAAAAATTTTATTAATGTTGTCAATATAACATAATCAAGTTTTAACTAATACAGCTAGCTAATAATGCTAACTTGCACTTTCACAGTATTGATGCTGGAAAATATTGAGCCACCTAAAAAAAAAGTTCGGCTGTTCAACGAATATATATATATATATATATATATATATATATATATATATATATATATATATATATAGCTATATATATATATATATATATATATAGCTATATATATATATATATATAGCTATATATATATATATATATAGCTATATATATATATATATATATATATATATATATATATATATATATATATATATATATATATATATATATATAGCTATATATATATATATATATATATATATATATATATATATATATAAATATATATATATATATATATATATATATATATATATATATATATATATTTATATATATATATATATTTATATATATATATATATATATATATATATATATATATATATATATTTATATATATATTTATATATTTAATATATATATATTTATATATATATAAATATATATATCACAACAATTTATATTATGTTATATCTTAAGATATATATATATACTGTTATATCTTAAGATATATATATATATATATATATATATATATATATATATATATATATATATATTTATATATATATATTTATATATATATATATATATATATATATATATATATATATATATATTTATATATTTATATATATATATATATATATATATATATATATATAAAGTGCTACAATATGTATTTCATTTGGTCTCTATGAAAAGAGGAAGAGCAGGGTATACTATATGTCTATAATGGTCATCATCATATCTCGCGTAGTACCGGAGTTATGACCAATGATATGTCGAATATGGTAGGTAGGCGTTGTAGTAGACCAATCAAAATTTAATTTCGTATAATTATTGATCCTTATAAAAAATGAAAACATCAAAAATTTCATCTCGATATGTCACATAGAAACGGAGTTATAGCTGATGAAATGTTATGTTTATATGGCAGGTAGGCGTGGCAGTTCACTGAACTAGACCATACTTCGAAATAATATTACCACATATAAAAGAGGCATATTTTCATGACTTTAACTCTTATAAAACCAAAGATTAAGCACTTTATATGTAAAATTTTTATGACAAGTAGGAGTGGTAATTGGTAGTTAGCAACAATTTTCAGTGTCCATTTTATTTTTATATTACATGATATTGGACAAAATTTCAATACTATATCTCTAATATCTTCAGAGTTATAGCGTGTTTACTATAAATTTTGTAGCTCAGTGGTTAGTGCGTTGGACTACGAGCCGAAAGGTCACCGGTTCAAGCCTGGGCTGGGGCTAACAATATCTTTTCATATGGTGAAGAATCAGGGTGAAGAATCAGACGACATCGTCTACTCCAACCCTTGTAATGAATGGCCAGACGTTCACTGACCGGTTGATAAAGATAATCTCTTGGCAGAATTATTTGCAAATAACTCAACGCTCCCAGTTAGCAATTAACCACAGCCCGTCGTTGAATTTGTTACTTCTGCAATGCCGGAGATACATTTTCGAACTCGGGCAGTTAAAAAGGTTTTAGCTAATCTCAATATTAACAAAGCTTCCGGGCCCGATGGCATACCTGCCCAAGTGTTGAAGAAGTGTGCGTCAACGCTGGTTTGTCCGTTGCGTAACCTTTTCAACATCTCAATATGCTCTGCGCTATCCAAAATAATGGAAAGCGTAATTTATTACGCGTAATTTATTAAACTTCCACCTTGTGAACTATATGGAGCGAAACGAATTACTTAGTGACCGGCAATATGCACGGTTAAAAATATTGGGTTATTTTTTAAACTTTTTTTGGATTGTATATATGTCTCGACCAAAAAAGGATTAAATTTTAATAATCTTAAAAGATTAAAAAAAAGTTTGTAATACCTCTCTGCATTATATTGTAATACATGTTGTATTACTTTGCATGTAATCCTACGGGATTAAAATTAATGCTAAAAAAGAGTGAAAATACGGATTTGTTTTTGTAAAAAATTTTTAAAAAATATCTATTTTATTTTCTAAATAATATATTTTTATTATTTTCATTATTTTTTTTTTATAATTAATAACTCTAAGTACACTCTTTAATTATTTTTCGTCTCTTTAGAAATTAGTTTCATTTCATCAGCGCACACCTTGTCCGCTACAGATCTTCTAACATACCGCCAACTAGCAAAACTGTCATTTACTATTAGAGCTATTTAAACATATTGTCGTCGAAAAAGGCATTTTGAATTATAAAGCAAGCACTGAATGTAACTAACATCGCGACAACCAATTTATTCCATTATCACAGGTTCGAATCTCGGTCGTGGTCCTAATTTTTTTCTTTTTTTTCATTCTTTTTTCTTCCCTTTTTTTTAACTTATTTTTTTTATTATTTCAATAGCTAGAAGTATCTTTAATGTGACAAAAGTTGGTTGCTTTTTTATCTTTGAATAATTTTTTTAATAATTTGTAAATAATAATACCAAAAAAAAAAAACAGAAAGAATAAAAATTAAAAATTGCCCTGGCCGAGATTCGAACCAGCGATTCTGAACTAAATTTAGTAAGTATGGTTTACAATTTAACATTTTATGGTTAAAAATTATTAAATAAAATGAGATAAAACTGTCTGAGTTTAAGTTTTAAACCTTTAAGGTTTAAACAAATTAAATAAACAGAAAAATAAACTATTGAGTTTAAATTTCAAACCTTTATGGTTTAAAATTATTAAATAAACAGACAAATAAATAAACTATTTGAGTTTAAATTTTAATACAATCGGATTAAGTTTAAATTTTTAAACCATTTGGATTATTTATAAACTAAAATAATTACATTTCTAAGTTTAATAAGATATATAAATATTCAATTTCAATCTGAGTGTGGGTGTAAACTATTGATAAGTTTAAAAATTAGACATAAAAGTATAGAAATCAGCTGTAATCCAAAGAAGGGTTTAAAAAATATTCCAACATTTTTTACCGTGTGGTTTCCGTAGGACCAGATCCACCGGTCACTTGATGGCGGTCTTCTCCGAAAAGTGGAATAATTGTATTCACCTTTTCGGGGAGAGTAAGGTTGTTGCTCTTGATATTTCCAAGGCTTTTGATCGAGTGTGGCATGAAGCCCTCGTATCAAAACTAATTGCATATGGAGTCGGTAATTCTTTCACTCGATGGATATCGAGTGTTCTCCAGGGTCGTTCAATACGAGTTGCGATGGATGGTGTTTTCTCAGAACAACATTCCATCAATTCTGGAGTCCCGCAGGGTTCCGTCCTATCCCCGTCCCTATTTCTGGTTTTTATCAATGACCTTTTGTCATCGACCCAGAACCCAATCCATTCCTTTGCAGATGATAGCAACATTTGGCATTCATACTCGTTCAAAAAGCGCCCAACCTCTTTGGAGATTGAGAGTAAAAGGCGCACAATGAATGATACACTCAATAATGACCTTGAAACAATCTCTGAGTGGGGTCAAG